>CAEGAE010032899.1:0-79410 GCA_903067095.1 Girardinus metallicus | reverse complement strand
AGAAGTCGGGGCCTTCCTCCCTTCGGATCGCTTGGATCCACTGCCTCCGTTGGTCCGGGTCCGTCGGGAACGCATGAAAGGACAGATATGGCTGTTTTCTTGCCCCACACGAACAACCACGGACTGAACAAAAACAACTCCGCTGAGACTGAGCCATTTTCCTAGCCTTTTAATGCTAACGCTATAGCCACCGGAAATTGTCAAACCCCACATCCGCTTTAAAACGCGGAAGCGTGAAAAAGGTCTATCATCACACAGTGGGATCGGTGCGCTCTCACTCTTGTATTGAGTATAGAGAAAGACGCACTAGTCCCCCTAGTGGACTCTTTTAATAATGGCTCCAACGCACCCCTAACTAAACTAAATTAATGCAACTCATTAACACATGGGGATCAAGTATTGACAGTGTCAAATGAGTATTATACCCTGCAACAAAAACACATTATTCCCGTTATTCTGCTTAGAAACGGCCTCGGAAGCTTATTTAACAATTTTATCAACTTTTTCATGCGATTTATGAGAACAGATTGAGTTCACATCTAAAAATAGACACAATAAAATCTTAAAAACAGTTTAAAACCTGCTTCTTGTTTGTGTAACGCAGGCAGTGTTTTCATGTTGTTTTAATCTCTCAGCATTTTAACTTTTTATTGTTTGTTTTATTTACTTTAGTCAATATACTGACAAACTGGTCAAACGAGGCTTTAAAATTAAAGTGACCTCCAATATTTTGGCTTTTTATTTTTTTGCATTCATGTTCAAAAGCTGATTTAAGATTTAAATGATCTATCTCTGTTGCACGCAGTTTTTAAAGCTGAGGAAAATTAGAGATTACTTAATTTTTTTTAAAGGCGTTTAACTCTGGCAGTTTTATGGTTTGAATGGTTATGCAGTTGTAGTTTACAGTCACAATTATACTGTGTTTTTCAAGGTTTATCGAAACTGCTCTTTTCTTATGTTAATCACTAGACTTGTTGTTACTTTCATGCTCAGTATGAAGGATTGCTGCAAAGTCACTGGAATAATGCAGTTGTCTGCTGTCGCTAGATGCTGGTGCAGGAGGAGTGAAACGCTGCAAGTCTGTGACTCGTTATCTGCTGCGTTTCTTTAGATAGAAAACTTGGCTAACCAATTTTTCTAGAGGAAATAAGGTAGCTGGATAATCAGCTTCTTTTTCTGCTCACATGATTTTGACGGCAACGGCTGAAAACTCGAGGCGTGCAGGCCTTCTTTCAAAAGTTTTACGGCTCGTCCGTATTCTCAAAAGATCTCAGAATGAAATGCTCCATTCAGACGTGTCTGGAAAACTGTGCTCAGAGCCAGGCGTAAATGCCTTTGTCTCTCCGAGGCTTTCAGAAAAAGAATCACAGTCTTCTAAAAATATTTCATTACGTCCTTTTTCTTGCCAGAATTCTTCCATCCTGAACGGAAGTCAGAGTATGAAGTTTATGTTTTGCGGGCCAAGTATAACAGTTTCTGCACCCGTGACGTCGGTTGCTGTCCTAAAGACAAGCTCAGCTGCACATGTTGGCCTCTCAGCGGCCTACAAACAAGTCAAACACAAACATGCACTCATGTCTGATCTGCTCCACTCTTTCCCACGTGGGATAAGACACACTTTGGACTCACTGTGGCTTGACTTTAAGCTCGGACAGAGTCATCCTCATTAACTACGATAGACGAAAACAAAGAAATTGGACCGTGGATTTGAAGGAGCGTGGTTAAGTAGTAAAAAGAGTTAGCTCCTAACCTCAAAAAAAAAAATAATTGCTCCCCTCTCCTCTTGGGATCATTTTCCACCTGGTTAAGCTTCACAATCTACTTTGATATGAGCAGAACGGTAAAATCTGCTCCTCGAAGATGAGGTGTCTAAGATCAAAGCAGACCCAGTGCTGCAGGAGAGCAGTAACTTTCTCAGGCAGCACGGGATGTTCTGTCCTGAAATGGGAAAAAAAAAAAAAAAACACAATAAAACGTAAAAGCCACAGCCAGTTATAGTGGATGTGTCAAAAAGAAGCACCAGCTCGAGTCTAAATAGGTCCGATGTGTTGCTGAAGTAACCCTCCTGAGGTTTGCAATGCTTCTAATCTGTAATGTTTAGGTCGGCAACAGCCAGAGTGACCTTTCGTTCGCTGACAAGCACTGAAAAGGTCGTCCCAGGCTCTTGCCAGCAGATAGTTGACACAGATGCTGATGAAGGTAGTGGAAGGAAAATGAGACATAATTGTAAGAGGACGCTTGTTTAGACTTAAAAGCATTTGATTTAATGGTCCATTGTTATTCGAGTGTTATGACAGCTCAGACAGAGCATTAAAATCTGCAGCTTGCTTCAGGCAATCTTAGTTAAAACACACATTGTCTATACCACTCACTGTCATCTTACCAACAGCATGTTTCACAACACTTATCTTTTCTCTCACCTCACCTCCCGTCTCCTTGCAGTGGTGTGAGCTGTGTTGCCGAACAGTATCAGAGTTGACTCTCTCCATCCATCTGGTCCACCCTCAAAACGTGGTGAGAACATCAGACATCAGTGAATGACAGCGTCGCAAAACAGACGCTTGTGGCTTCAGAAGGATTGCGCATCAACAATGGGCGGCCGCAGAACACGAGACAATCCAATCAGACTGGGTTTTCATTCTGTAGCTTGGTTTTTCTCAGAAGTGCTCAAGCTGTTAGTTTTGTGATTCAAAGGCCCCAGTTTCCAACCTCCGAGCTGCAAACCAACGTAATTAATACTTCAGCACCAGTGTCTGTTCTTTTCTTCCCTCTGTTCTGCACCCCTCTCTTATCTCTCTCAGAATAGCTCAGCACTTAAAGGTTCACATTCGGGGTGCTTTTTGTTTTCAGGTATGTAAGCAGCACTGGAGGAAAATAAAATTAACAACCCTTTGAGTCTGAAGATTATGCAGTGGGAAGTTATCCTCGGACTCAGATAAAAACCTAAAATGATTTAAAGGAAGTGTAAGGATTTTTCATAATTAAACTCACAGTGAGTCTGAACAAATGTGGAGGACATTTGAATGTGAAGGTTACTGACTTATTATGGTGCCATTATTATTGAATCCATACAGTTCCCTAATGTTTATCCTGTTGGGGATTACAAAACTTAGGCAGAAAAGTCCCAACATTTTTATGACTGTTTAATTTTTTCTTTCTTGAAATTCAGAAGTTTACACAAATTTCCTTAGTATTTGTTAGAATTACCTTTTAAACTGTCATAGGGATTCCAACTTTTTATATGTGCTCACAAACTATCTCCAAAACATTGACTTTATTGTCCTTAATCCCCTTTGACAAATTTTACAGTATGCTTAGAATCATTATGTGGATGAAAACCATTTGTGACAAAGCTCTAGCCTCTTGGCCAACTTCTTTAGAGGTTACTTCAATACTTACACATAATGCTGCATTTTCATGGCATCGTCTACTCTGATGATGTTCTGAGACTTGCAAGCTTCTTCCTATTTTCTCCATATGTAATTGGAAAAACAATTTTAGCTTCATTAGATCACAAGACACGTCTCCATAACTAACAGTTGTTGTCCCTGAATGCAATCGCTAACTGCAATCTAGCCTTTTATGTTTCTCTGGGAATAATTGCCGTGTGAGTAGTGGCAAACGCCCATGTCTTACAGGACTAATTTCAATTTGGACAATAACACATTCAGCATTTTTACAAGGTCAAGCAAGCATCTCCACATGCTGTTTATACTTGCAATTTCTTAAACAGAAAAACAGCACATTCAGACATCAGGTAATTTTATTCAGGAGGAGCCAGACTTGTGGAGGTTCAAAGTTATCTTCCCGATTTATTCCCTGATTTTTTATTGTTCCATCTTTTATTAAGATATTAACAAAAAAAAAATGCAACCACAAGCATGCATCCATTCAGATATGCACAAGTTCAGATCACAATTTAGGTTTTTCTAAATCGTTCAAAGACATAATATCCTTACTGTATCTAAAATTCTGGATTTAAAAGAAGCATTGCTTGAAAAAAGATTCTCCTGCTCACAATTCCAGCATTTAGCAAATATTGCATGCTGTTTTTGCCATGTTGGTAGACTGAAAAGCAGTACAAAATGTAGCAACAGAAAGTAAAGGGTGATTTTAACTTACACAAACAAGGAGCTGGAGAGGGAGTAGGAAACAAACGGAGACTAGGTTGCATGTAGGTAGGTAGGAATGAATGAAGGAAGGAGAGGAGGTTAAATACTTGGAGAGTGATTACTAGATCAATGGACTAATTAACTAACAGGTTGCATCTGTGAAGGGAAATAAAAGGCAAGCTGAGGGAGCGAGAGAGATGGAAAATGGGAGCAAGGATGAGTTAACACTAGCAGGTGGTCAGGAAACATAAATTTAACTGTGACAAATAATGGCTAAACACAAGAAACAAACAAAAATTAACTATATAACAATATTGCGATTCTCATCTGCAAAGCAATAAGGAAGACACAAAGCAGTGTCTTCCCTTAGTGAAAGAACAAACAGTTCTTAGCAGAGGACAGCATCTGTCAAATGTCTTCATGCAGAAGAAGCAAAGCAACTTATTTAAGACACAAGAGTCACGTCAGCAAAGTCTGCATTCAGACTACCTGGTTTCCAACTTCTCTGCTAAGCAAACAGTAACTGTAGTCTCTACTCATTCTATTACTGCTTTGGAAGTTCATTCACAAATGCACCACAGCATCAGCATGTAGGTATTGCAGTAGTCTTCCCACTTTATCATTTGAATTGAAGTTGTAAGCTGCCAGCACTGATGGTCTGTCTGCCTCAACGCAGGGATGTTATTTTGGAGATGTCCAGAAAAAGCCACATCAGTCTCATGACTGTGCGTGTACATGCTGCATGTGCACTTCCTGCTGTAAATGACTCATCATCTTCTCGAAGGGGCGAATATTAGCAGGAAAACATTTTGGTGCAGTTGTTTCAACAGGTCAGCTCCAAGCTACACTCAGCTCAGTCATCTCCTGCCCTCTCCAGTCCCAGCACATCACAGTCTTTATTCAATCAGCACAGTGAGCTGGTAGCCTTGAGTCGACTGTTATTTCCCATTCATCGTAAAAGTTTTAGAATTTCCACAAAAACACATAAAACACTCTCCTGTCACAAATCAACATAAAATTACTTTTCCGGGAGCAAGAGAGACGACTGCAAACTCGCGTGTCTCCACTCCTGATTAAAGTCAGCTTTTAAGATGGCAGACTCAGACAATGGAGGCATGATCTAAAGACACCCTAACATTACAGTAATTGCAGTATCAGTGTATTGGCTTCTAAAGTTTTGTGTAGCTGCTATAGTCAGACATGTCTTCTGACAAAGAAGATAATGTCTTATTTAAATTGATTGATATGATTTATCCAACAGACAGATAATGCTCAAAGATATATGTGCCAAAGTATTTTTTGAGATTCAGTGTTTGTCCTTTAATTGTTTTAACTAATACTATTTGTTAGCTTTTCCAAATTCTTGTCTTATGCTTTGCCCATTGAAGTATGGAAGAACGTCCAAGTCCTTTTAGTTATTTGGGGTAAAGAGGGGAAGGGATTGAGCTGGCACCTAAATCAAGAAATTATATTTTCTTTTTGACAGAGAATTTAGAGATAACAGCTTTGATTGGTAATACAGCCAGTTCTTCCTAATAAATTTATTTATACAAGACCAAAAACCTTGATAATGTCTAGTTTGACCTATAGTTATAGCTTGGTCTCACATCATTTACAGTTACTACTAAGAACTATAAATGCACCAAAAGGTTGCTGTACTTCTCCATTAAAAAATATTTAAATCAAAGAAGTTAAAATGTGCAGTCACGTATTATAAAATTGCTATTTTTTTATCTAACATTTCCAGACTGACATAGCATCTGTCTATATTAGTCATTACCCAGCACTGACAGTACATGCTTTGTGACGTATTATCCCGTTTTACAGAGAATATTTAAACAGATACAGTTCATGACTGCAATATATTCATCAATGGAAAGAAACAGGGCAGCCTTCATTCTAGGAATTTACCTAAGTAAATAGGAACCAATGTTTTCCTTAAATTTCACAGTAGTATAAATGCAGATATCATGGATTGTTGATTTATTGGGGGTTTAGGTATTGACAGTTTGCTCTTACTAACAACCATCTTCCCTTGTTTTACCACTCGGATAAAAATAGCCCTCCATGTTCTATCTGCAAGAAAGTGTTGCTTCCCAGTGGGAAAAGGATGATTCCTGGATGCCTTGCAGTTTTTTCCCATGTCAGACTTTTCGTCCTTCAACCTACACCCTTTGGTAGAATTTCAATTCAATCTAGCCCCCCAGGCCTCGTCTTCCCAGTCTTTCCTTCATCCTATTTACTGTCTTTCCATCACTGTTCTTGGACAACACTTTCTCCTTCACTTCAAGCCCTGATTCGTTACAAACACAGCCATCAGCCTTCTTTCCCCTCCGTGTCTCTTTACAGTCTTGTTTTCCATCTCTCTGAGCTGGAACAGTTTGATTGGGAGGCCGAACTTCAGCTTTCTCAGCCTTACTCTGGCTGCGGGCTGTCTATTAGATTGGAGGTTTTTCATCTCACAGTCAAGGAGAAGGCGAAGAGGGAGAAGACTTTCCGCAGCTCCTATGCTGAGCGAGTGATGCCCGGCTCTTCTCGTTTTATCCAGAGCATCATCAAACCCACAGCAAGAGCAACGAGAAGGAGAGGGGAGAAAGAGCTGAGAGCAAGGTCCCAACGGAGGCCATCACTCCCACACGCTCCACGCTGATGATTCACAGAAAGGCTATCCAGCCTACCCTCAGCTGCACATTTCTATGAATTTCACCTCTAGCTCTGACATTCAAAGGCAAAGGCTGCAGTGCGACTGTGTGTGAAATCATCTAAACTTACATCACTGGAAGCGCACTGTAAACAGAAAACTAATTCCGTTTAATGTCAGCCAAAAGACGTGTGTGAGCGTGGAGTGCTGTCTGTGTTGTTTATCAGTTTTGTGTTGTATTTTTCAAGCAGTAGAGTTTGGCAGAATGACTAAACGCTGATAATTCATGTGAAGTTTGCGATAGATTTGGCTTCATTTGGAAGTCATGTCTCTATTTTAATTTGCGTGGCTGTCATGTCCAAACTCAAAGCTGCTGTCATTCTGGAAAAAAATCACATATGGTTTTCTGGAATATGATGTGTAGAACTTCAATGTCAGGCGACTGTATTGTTTCACAAAACATTGTTAAACCAACCTGCTGCTGAAACTGCAATGCTTTGCAGTTCTAATGCCTTTCCATCTAAATCAGCATGAGCCTTTTGAGCAAATGTTGAGTACTTTTTTTTGTTGTTGTGTTAGAGAATACCTACCAATATTATCTCTCCATATATATAACTGAGCATTTACTTTTCATATTTTTGTTGCTGAGTCACCAGCTTATCTATCTTGCTCTGTTTTTGTTTAGTCCAGGGGTCAGGAGCCACAAGTGGCTCTTAATAACTTTGCAGATGAGAACAAAGACAACTAATACTTTTAAATATAGATATAAAAACAAATCCAGCTTTTAGCAAATTTACAGCTTTTTCTTTGAGTAATTTAATTGCACCTTTAACAGTCCTATATCTAATTATCTTGTCAATAGGTTGAAAACAATGTGCTTTTCTTTGCCAATATCAACATCCCATGAAAGTGTTTTTCTGTATCTTAAAACCCAAAAATAGAAATAAAATGGAGATTGTTTGAAAATAAATTTCCTATAGTAGATAGGAAATTTGACTTTTTTAATCAAAAATTTTAAAAAATGTATTTTATCAAAAGGTCATGTAACTCTTGTGGTTTGTGGCAGTCCAGCTAAATAAAATCAGTTTTATTTAGTTGGACTGGGGGCATAAATGGCTCTTTGAATGGTAAAGGTTGCAGACTCCTATTTTAGTCCAAATCACTGTTAAATGCATTTTTGTTAAGTGAAAAAGAAATAGGTTTTGCTCATTTCTGTTGGTTTCTTGGCTCCTCACTATTACCTGTGCAAGTGCAAACTCTTGAAGCTGTAACTATGTCTTAAAATCATAATGGATCATCAGCAGGATATAATCACAAATACCACTACATTCTGGCTCCCATTGCTGCTTTTCTTCCCCACTGCTGTTTTTCTCCTTTAGCTGCTTTGTAACACAATTTCTGGAGGGAAACTAATGACTGCAAACCAAACAGCTTATTTTAAAACCAGTTCACTAAAAAATGGTCACATTAGTGGACCTAAGAATGAGTGACCCTCCCTTCTTTAGCCCACTGCGGAGGGATCAGCCTTCCTCATCCTATTTAGTTCAGTCAGGCCAGAGTGGAGGTTTTTGCAAGTAATACTTGGCAGACTTCACTAAAATAATTTACTTCCCACTAACACAGACAAACTCTACAAGCTGTAAACATGCTGTCAGCATTGTCCTCATTCGGAGAAAGACTGCAGGAGGAAACGCGTTCCGAATCTTGCTACAGTGATGTTGTAATGAGCCTTTGGCTGAGCTCAACTCGTCTGTCGTTTGTCAAAGCCTCCACCCATAAAGGTCAAAGAAATATTTCTGAGTAAGCAAGGGAATGCTGACTTTTTAAGCGCCTCAAATGGATTCCCCTTGTGGGTGTCTGCCTAGCTGAATAATGGCTCTTAGGAGGGTATAGACCATTGACTCGACCATTAAATGTACGGAGGTAGAAAAAATATAAGGGGCTTTGAAAAATGGTTCTCGTGCAGGACCGTATGAGGCTGCGCTAGCAGGATGTTTCCATCTAGTGTTCACATGCTGTAACTGAGAATCACACAAACACCAGACCTTAAACATTTCCCAAAGGACTTCAGAGTACTTTTACTTGGGGGGTGGGGGGGTTGTCTTACATCAACAATGTGACTCAGTATCGTCTTTCACCTTCGTATGACTTCATTGTTCCAGTATTTGCAAAGTGACGTTGTGCAACTGCAGCGCCTGGCAAAAGCACTCATATCCATTAAACTCTTCACATTTCCTCATCTTTCTAAAAGAAACCGAAATAGAGAGTAATAGTGTTTTGGGATAAACTTATGAAGCAGTGAAATGATAAGGACATAAAATGTGTATATATGTTTATACAAATAACATTTATTCTTTTTTTATCCAGCCCTTGTACTCTGATAGTGCTAAATACAATCCAGCTACCAACTTTAAGGTCCATATGTAGGATTACTAACATTGAATGCCAACATAATTCCACCATCAAAGATAATGGTGGCATTACCGTACTGAAGGGATGCTCTCATTGAGCTTTAACAGAGAAGCTGGTCAGAGCTGACAGGAAAATGGATGATGTTAAGTAAACAGAAAACCCAGAAGAAAACCTGTCAGAGGCTGGAAAAGAATTGAGAGTTAAAAAGATGAACGATGCCGCACAGGCAGAGCTACAGTGGAATGGTTTAGCGCAAAGCATGTTTGAGTGTGGGAGTGACGCAGTCAAAGTCCACACTTCAATTTGATTGCAAATCCTGCGCAAGAATTGAAAATCACTGTCCATTCTATCCAACTGAACTTGAGATGTTTTGCAAAGAAGAATCTGCAAAAACTTTAGGGACTCTTGCAAATCTCTTGAAAATATGCCTCAAAAGACTTTGTGCTAAGTTCATACATATGTAGGCCGAACCTTTTAGATGTTTCAGTCTAAAGAGAGACACGGAGAAAAAAAAAGCTTACATCATTATCTGTCCACTTTACCCTGAGTTCATGTAAAACCTCAATAAAAGACTCAGGTCTTAGGGTAATTTCACAAAATCTGAACAAGTTGAAAAGTATGGTATCTTTGTTTCTTTTTAATTCAAATATATGATATTGTAATTTGTTATAAAGTAATACTTTAATGTAAAACACATACTCTAAGGACCGAAAATGTAAAACAATTTAAAAACAAAGCCAAGAGCAAATTAATACATGACATGTGCTCTGTTGCTTTTTTTTGTCCTTAGCTGCACCACAAGAGATGAATAAGTAAGAAAGGAGTAACACAGGAGAAAGCCAACTGAGGAAGACGTCAGATAACCTCCTTTGTCCCTCTGCGTGCCTTTGCATCTGTTGATCTTCATTATTCCTCTCCATTGTTCAAATCTGGGAACTATTTATTACAGCAGTACACACATTTTACAATTCTTTTTAGGGGCTGGAAACAACACCACCCTCGCAGCTTCCTCAAACACCTCCCTAATGTTTTCCTGCTGCAGAGCAGAACACTCCATGTACTTAACGGCCCCAATCTGCTTGGCCAGGATGTCCCCCTGCTGAGGGGTGGTGGGTGCCAAACCCTGCTCCTTCAACTTCTTCACCGTTTCTTCATCACCTCTCAGGTCCGACTTGGTGCCCAGGAGTAGGATTGGCACTTTGGGGCATTGATCAGACACTTCGGGTTTCCACTTGAGCCTGACGTTTGCGTAAGAGGAAGGGCTGCCAATAGAGAAGCAGACTATGAAAACATCTGCCTGAGCATAGGTGAGGGGACGCAGCTGCTCATATCTCTCACGGCCTCCTGTGTCCCACAGAGTGAGGGTCACCGTGTGCCCATCAACATTTATGTCACCAGTGTAATTGTCAAACAGTGCAGAAAGGTATTTTTCCTTAAAAACACTGGTCGTGTAAGCGACGAGGAGAAAGGTTTTACCCACTTCCCCATCACCCACCATCACACACTTTATGGTCGGCATTCTCCTTACTGGGACTGCAGCGCCTAACAACAAAAAGGCATAATGATAAACAATAAGTAGCAGCACTTACCAATCATAGCTCTACATATTTACTTAACAAATTATCATTATACTAGCACACTTAATATACAATCTTTTAAAAGCTTGAATGCTAGAAGTAACTATAAGGAACTGTTTTGTGAAGAGTTAATTGACTATAAATCACACTTTCTACTGTTTACTTCTCAATAACACATTTAAAAACTTATACTTAAAAGTTCCATATCTGACCCAACAACATTTAGACATTATTGCCAAGCTGCTATTCTTCTCCAAAAAGTCTAAAATACAAACATTATTATTAACAGTAAGATTTAGAAAGACTTATTTGACGTACCAGCTGTTGACTCTCAACCCTTCTCGCCTGATAATTCCAGCTTTATTAGGACAGCTGTCCATTATGTATTAGCAACGAGCAGGAAGTAATGCAAGAAGCTACTTGCAAGCGGTGTCCTAATCCCAGAATGTCCCCCACAAGGCAACCGAGATGTGTTGAAATCACTTTTCTAAATAGCAGTACTGTTCTATCAACGCTAGGGGCGTCGATGTGCTCCTAAATCTCAGAACAAAACTCGCAAAGACTTTCTACAAATTGTTAAATTAACTCAGCATTATGGAAAATAATATTTCTCTTGACAACACACTTATATATCCACATTAAAATGACAGTTAAATATGATTGTATGTAAAAGTTTTGCAATGTAATTATGCTGCTTCTTATAAAGCAGACAGATTTTTTTTTTTTTTACATTTCTAAAGCTGCCTTAGTCTGCTGTTGTGTGTGAAATTTTTACACACAAAATTCATCCTGCCTTGTATCAACCATGCAGGCAAGTAGAGGTGAAATGGTGTATAGAAAATGTTCTTTCCACATTCTGGCCCCCTAACTAAGCATTGCAAAAACACTACAGCCTGTCTGACCATTCCTTTGTGACTATGTAAACTATACTGTAAACATATTCTGAAAGCTACTTATAGCAGGATAATGCACAAAGCTTAAATAACAGAAAACTATTTTCTTAAACATGACAATGAGCTCACTGTACTCCAATGGCCTCCACCGTCATCAGATCCAAAGACAATATAGCACCTTGTAGTTGAATGAGCGAGTCACTTCATGGATATGCAGACAACAAATCTGCTGCAGCTGCATGGTGCTGTTGTCATCTAAACATGGACCAAAACCACGTCTCTGGCACCAGTATATGCCATGAAGGACTAATGGAGCTCTGAAAGCAAAACAGGGTCCAACTTGGCAAGACTTTTTCTATTCATTGTTTTTAGACAGGCTCCCCAGGATGAACCTGAGACTACTACTACTAAGATTCTTTTTTAACAAGTAGGAGACAGAGCCTGACTTCTGGCTGTGCAGGGACGCCCTGGATGTGCTGCTTGACCCTCTTCTCTAGGAACAAAAACTGCAGAACAAAGGACTTTATGTTTTTGTTCTCCGGCTGACAAAAAGCACATTTTGTGCCCTGGTGCTGGAGAAACTGTGAGAGAGACACGTTTTACCCGCAGGCTAATTTTCTTTTGAACTGTACAGAAAAGTATAATTCGTGTGAAGTTTCGTTGGGATAAAAACTTGGAGGACTGAAGAAGAGGACAGAGCAGAACTAAGTTTGATAGAACCCTAATTCTCCTCTGCTTTAGGTTAAAGAGTAATGCGGTACAATAACCTAAACATGAAAAAGGATGTCAGACTTGTTATATGTGTCAATATAAGCTCAAAGAAACAGAGCGATTGCTATAGACATAAAGCCATATCGTATATTTATTATTTTCCTGTCAAGTAGATATTACAACTTTAAATGAAAATCTTATTTATGAATGAAAGAGAAGAAGAGTTTTCGTTTCTTTGAGTACATCGAAGGCCACAAGATTTGAAGTTAGAGTTAAGTAAAGGTAAAAACCCTGGTTGAGCAACATTCTCAAAGCTTACTCTAACATAATTATTCACAGAGATGCCTTCTATGCTTATTCACAATCTCCTCCAGGGTTCTGCTGTGAAGCCTTGGATTTAACACAAACATATTTTAATAATTCATCGTAAAACTGAGGAGTTGCTCTACAAAAATGACCTCGCCTCCTGATGCTACATCATTAAAAACATTAGGCCTGCATGTCACACGAGAATCTGAAAGCTAATTTAAGGTAGAGAGAAGTGAGACAAAACCAAGGCCAGAAGTAAGCCGTTGACTCATGCGGACGACAATCTGCCCAGCACTGATATTAAAGCCAATACCAAGTAATTAAAATAAGTTATGCACACACACAGAAATTCTTGCTTATGTGAGACATTTTATGATTTATATGATCCCAGTAATGAGGGCTGATTGATGTCAAGCTGCTGCCAATGACAGTAACGCTCCAAGGTCTGGGTGAGATGTGAGAGATGAGCGTCATTGTGTGAATCTGCAGAAATCAGAGCTCTTAGGATTAACACTTGAAAGTAAGTTCAAAGTACTTTTAATAAGAGTGATTCCTTTCCATTATCACAAGTTGATGGGTTTTTGCTCCTCAGGTCTAGCTCTTTATTTTCCTTTAAAAGCAAGAGGATATTGAGTTCTAGTGATCACAGGAGCAAACTTTTTTTTTTATTCTTTGGTAGATTTTCTTTGGTTAGAACCTCATAGTCGATTTCATTCAGACACTCACACAGATCCATCCTTTGGTTGGATATTCTCTCACAATCTGGATTTTATGTGAATGACCAAAACTATGTTTTATATCTTCAGATAAAAACAATCATACTTATTGGACGTGTGAGCATCGTCACAACATCCAAAGAAAGGATTACAAAGCATTGCCCTGAAGCACAAATCCATTTATTGAAGAGTTCCTTCACCTAAAGTAGAAACACAAGGATTCATCATGTCAATTAAAGTGGCAGGACAGGTATTATTCTGCACATTCAATTGGCAGAACAACAGATAGTAAGTGCACACAACTCTCCTGCAGCTGGCTCCGGTTTGACTATCAGTGATATGTTAATCTACTTTTACTCAGACAGCTAGTCTGAGTCTAGCTCTCTCATAGCTACGGCTCTGTTCTCTGTGGTTTCATGTTTCTGTAGCTCATATGACAGCGGTGCGGTTAGCACTTTAAGGAAGGGAACTAGCATAAGTCTCATCCTGTATGGGGAAGGGGATGTTATGTTATGTTCCATCCATGTTATATTGCTTTCTTATTTTGTAGTAAAAACTTTTGGTTATGTAGTGGAATGTCAAGGTTTGGTCTTTAAGTCCTGGCAGGTGGCAATTAACGAGCACTGCTGATGTTTTTAATACGATAAAAATGATCCCATTGGGACTCATGCAGGAGTATAACTTGTAACTTAACTTGTTTGACAACTTCACACAAAAATAAGATCAGCAGAGAACGCTTTTTTCAGTTGTTTTTTTTTTTACAAATATTTGCATGGCAGCTTTCAAGCAGAAAACCTTTGACACTGCCTAAAAATGGACGCCTTAGCCAACCTCATTGTAATCTGTCTACCATTGTTGATTGCACTGAGTTCTTTGCATTTTACCATTTTACTAACACAAACCTCAATATATTGTATTGGACTTTGATGCGACACACCAACACAAAACAGAACTCCTTAATGGAGAGCGTCTGTGAAAAGACGCTTTTTTTTTTTTTTCATCTTGCCACAGGTTCGCAGGTGGACTTAGGTTTGAAATTTGACCAGCCATTCTAATACACCAATATGCTTTGATCTATTGTATTTTTTGGTTATTATCCTGCGGGGAGTTGAACCTCTGCCCCAATCTGGACCATTCTTTCACAACTCTGGCCCTAGCCTGTGACATGTTTTCTTTCTGGATTTCCCTGTTTTAACCTCAGTTCATCTTCACATCAAACTTATCCCTGTCGAAGAAGAACATCCCCACAACATGACACTGCCGCCACCCAGTTTTACTGTTGGAATGGTACTAAGGAGTTTAATGTAAGGGGGAGTTGATTATACAGGCATGCCAGACTTTTCAGTTTTTACTCATAAAACATTTTGAAAATGTCTTTCATTTTCATAATTAAGTGTTACCTGTGTTAATCTACACCATAAAATCCTAATAAAACACTTTGTGTGTGGGTAAAAGGTGGAACTGTCAATGGGAACTGTAGCTATGATGCTACTCAGTAAAGCAATGGACGTTTCCACAATTCCTACTTTACCAACTTCTCTAAACGATGCATTTCCCACTAAAACAAGACAATGACACAAATTTTACAAGCTGTGAACATGCTGTCAGCGCTGCCTTCGCTGTGCAGCTTTCACAGACAGACCGCAAGAGGAAATGCGTTCTGAATATCGCGACTGTGATGTTGTAATGAGCCCTTGACTGAGTTCAACACATCTGTCATCTGTCAGAGGCGCCACCCCAAAAAGGTCAAAGAAACATTTCCATGTAAGCTGCAGCAGGCTGACTTTTCAAGCCCCTCTGATTTACTTTTTTTTTTCTATGAGTGAATGTGGATATTAGCTAGAGATTTGCTTTAAAATGTGCATAAAAATCACAAAAAATTTGACTTAGTATTATCTTAACTTTGGCCCGAGACTGTTTCCATCTTGTGTTCAGATGTGGTAACTGAAACCATAACTATAACATGAACATTTAGGCGCGCTATAGGAACATAATGTGGTATAAAGAGCTAAAAATATGGATAGCTGTGCGTCATTGTGACTAAGCCTTACTCTGCACCTCAGCAGGAGTAGCCTACTCTATTATTTCCTCACTGCTATAAGTAAGAGGAAAGTTAGCTGTACTTGACAATAGGCAAGGAACAGAGAGAGGAAGGAGGATTCAGAAACAAAGAAAGCTTGCTGGTTTTAGGCACCATTTTATTAGGCATAATTTAAAATCATCTCACTGTTAGTTCATTTATACAAATATGTTTTTGTTATTTATAAAACAATTACAGATCTCTACAAATCAAGTTCCCAGTGTAAAAGCGTAGTACCACGCACACGGCAGCATATTGCTCCAGGACACAGATACAGACAGCCCACAGGTGTATGTTCCCCTTTAACAGCACTATCTGAGTAAATTTGGGACATGATTAAAGTAAAAAAAAAAAAGGTTTTCCACAGATAGTTTTTAAAATTTTGTGCACACACACACAGCCCTTGTCAGCCCTTTATGGGAAATTTCACGCGTCTTTTAGTAGATCTAAGAACGCATTACTATGGTCACACAAAACCTCATGCTTTTATTGCTCTTCATTTATTCTAGACTCTGCACAAGCCACAATCTAGGTTAAAGTATTGAATACCCCAGATGGCAGTGTAAATAAAAATAAGCATAAGGGTTGCTATTATTGCTGCTAGTCGTAAGCACAAAGAGTTATGAAAATACTTTAGAAAAATATATAAAAATATTCTAATGTGATGCAGCAACACAGACGCAGCTCTCGTTAACTATGAGCACAAGTTGCACTTGCGCTTTGCCTTAACTGCACCATGCGAGGCAAGGATGTAAACCACAATCTGTTAAGAGTTGAGAACCCCGTTTCACAAATGCACACAAGTCTTGCTGTGCATGAAGACAGCTTAGCACCTGTCTTACAAAAAAAAAAAAAAAAAAAAAACTGCTGCAAGGAGACAGTCAATAATGGGAGGAACTGAGGCACAAAGATGCTTACAAAAATAAATCTGAGATTTTTAGGTTTGTGCCAAAACTTTTCTGGTAGTACTTGTAGCAGTAAAATGTGAGCCTTTGGGCTAGACAAAGATTTAATGGTCTTTGGTTTAGATAAGGCAACCGATCAACATCGTACAGTGGGGTTACAAAGCTACAATTTATGCTGACTGTTAAACCATAAAATACAGGAAAACATGAATATCGCCTGATGTGAACCAGTGAGACTTATTATAGCATTAAATGTTACAATGAGTGGATTATACAGCGGTCGTTCTCCATTGACCTTAGACAATTGTGATTGAAAAGGGAAGCATTATGGTGCTCTAGTTTATCATATGTGATTAAAAATAGCGCACGGACAGTTTACTGATCAAATACACATGAGCTATTACAAGAAAAAATATATTCAACTTTGGCAATAACTGCACATGTAAGTTAAAAACATTTCAGGATTAAGAAAAAAATCATTTACAGAGTAAATTCACAACTAAAACACTCTCCTTAACCTCACCTCATGAAAGAGGAACTCTTATGTATGTTTCTAATGGCACTCAAAGTAAGCCTGAGAAATTCAAATATAAGACAGAGGAAAGCTAAACTGGAGTCTGGCTTCCCGACTATGTTGACTTGAGGAATCCTGCACCAGAATGTAATCATTTGGTAAAATTACGACATTCGCTCCTCTATTAGAAAAGCAGGCAGCTCTTAATGGGTCCAGCTTATCTGCAAAGAGCCATTAGCTCTGACTCGCAGGAAAGCAAGAGAGCACAGCAAGAGACGGGAAGTGCAACTTGATAGACAACTCTGACATACTAGAATGAGCTGAAGAGGAACTGCTGGGATTTGAACCATTAATATGTGCATTTGGCTAAGAGGCGACGGCATTTGTCCAGGAGTCATAACACCTTGTCTGGATTCAAGCCAACTAAAATTAAACACTTCGAGATTCAAGGTCAGGTTGTTGACCTCAAACTTGGCAGTTCATTATACATCAATGGGCAACTCAAAGGATCTTGATGGCAACTGTGCTTGAGACACAATGAGATGCAACTTAGGTGAGAATATGAGGTAGTCACTAGTTCTGCACCTGAACAAACACAGATCTGCTTCCTCCAGTCAAACAGGGAATGGTTGGTTGATTAGGAAGTTTTGGCTTGTGGCAACCATGATAATCATTTTTTTAAAGCACAGAATCTATGAATCTAGAAGGTGTAAAATCAAAAGGTGTAAATAAAAAGTTAAAATTATAAGGTCTTTTGCCTTCATTTTGAAACGGTCACTTTGGGGATTCAGGCAACTCGGTGAGGTCCTCCAGGAGATGAGTAAGGAAAATTGACAGAGGTGGGTTGGAAGCAACTAAATGGCATCCTTTGTTCTACAGCCTCTTCTTTGCATCCGTAGATCTCCGTCATCCCTCTCCGTAGTTCAAATCTGGGAACCATTCATTACAACAGAATGCACTTTTTGTGATTCTTCTTCGTGACTGGGTACAAAACAGCTCTCACGGCTTCCGCAAACACCTCCTTGACATTATCTTGCTTCAGCGCAGAGCACTCCATGTATTTGACCGCTCCGATCTGCTTGGCCAACGCGTTGCCCTGCTGGTTGGTGGTAGGGGCCAGACCCTGCTCCTTTAGCTTCTTCACAGTTTCGTCATCGCCTCTTAGGTCTTTCTTGGTGCCCACCAGCAAGATGGGAACGTTGGGGCAGTGGTGGGACACTTCAGGATGCCACTTGTGCCTGACGTTTGCGTGGGAGGAAGGGCTGCCGATGGAGAAGCAGATTATAAAAACGTTGGTCTGTGGATAGGAGAGAGTACGCAGACGATCGTACTCCTCCTGACCCGCCGTGTCCCACAAGTTGAGGCTGACATTGCGCCCATCCACACTCATCTGAGCGCTGTAATTGTCAAACACCGTGGGAATGTATTCTTCTGGGAAGGCATTGGTGGTATAAGAGATGAGCAGGCATGTTTTACCTACTGCCCCATCACCCACCACCACACATTTAATGGTCTGCATCCTGCCAAGGACCACTGGGGCTGTAGCACCTAGCAAAAGAAATAAAATAAATAAACACCTAAACATTTACAGATTACAACACTAACAAGTTAAAATGTTGATACATTTCTTCGTCAAAACATGATGATATTACGGTGTCAAAGGAGAATAAGAACGACAAATTTACCAGTTTGAAAACTTGTGACAATACATCCTAGAAAATAAGTAGTTTTACACTGAGCTTAGCAGCTGAGCTAACTGCAGCTACCGTTAGCTTTTTGGCGTAGCTTTAATTACCGTTAACAAGACAGATGTGCCTTATTTCTAGCTGTTTAATATCTAAGGAAGTCGAGAAAACTGTACTTAATCAGCCGGTAATAAAGGAACCGGCAGCTACACGCACCTTTTCCTACTTCTTAATATTTTACCATATTCATTTATAACACTAGGCGTTCCCCCTGTGACTAGAATCAAGCTAAGGAACTAGCTCGTTAGTTGCTAACGGACTAGCTAATTAGCAAACAAGCTGAGCATTAATTTCAAAACACTTTATAAAAGGTTGATTTCTGCGAGCTTACTTGTCTAACAGTTACCCAAAAATATATTTTATTCTAATATGTACATCAAACGTAATCATTTGCTGTGGAAAGTGAAATATGAATAAGTTTGTGACTTACCGCCACTTAGCTTTCGATCTTTTCTTGCCTGGTATAGTCAATCACAGCCGCATCCGGGGAGTTGCCCATTACGTAAAGTTGACGTAGGTAGCGTAGGCTGGTAAATGTAGTTTCACTTTCGTGATAGCTGTTTCCTTCCTCCAGATGGCGACATTAGTCTTTTTTTATTTTTTTTATTTCATCGATTTTCGAACTTGTTTCATCCAACCTTTAGGGATTATGAAATCCATCGAAATGCTTAAAATATGAAACATATACATCTGAGACTTCAGTTTCCTACGCATGTTCACATAGAATATTGTTTTGTATATGTTTATGTATGTAAGAAAATATAATTTATCAATGAGTAAAAAGGTATAAAACAACTTTATTTACAGACTGTGCAAATGTTAAAACTACTCTTTTATACTTGTTTGTATTTTGTGGGTTAAATTTGGTCAAATTACATAGCTATATAGCTACTAGCACAAAGGATTACTTAATTGGAAAAGGAGCATTATACATATTTTTCAACGTTCTTTTTACAAATTAAAATCTGAACTTGAGGCATGCATTTGGATTTAGCACCTTTAACTTGATACCTTTAAAAGTTACTGCAACTAGTGTACAGAAGTCACCTAACTAGTGAATAGAGTAATTGTAATTTTCTGTGTAATTCTCTCAGTATAAATGCAGTTTGCTTTATGATGGTTTCGGAAGTTTGTTAGAGAATATTAGTGCTCAGAGTTGATGATAAGCTGGATTGAGTTAAATACAGGACAATATTGGAAGACAACTTGTTAAAGGCTGCAAAGGTATTGAAATGGCGTGAATGTTCATCTCTCAGCAGGATAACATCCCAAAATATTACTACAATATAATGGTTCAGATTGCAGCATCAGCTTACTTTGGAATGTCCCAATCAAAGTCCAGACTTCAATTCACTTAGTCTGAGTCAAGACTTTACAATTGCAGCTTATGGGCACTGTCCTTCTCAATCTGTCTATACTATAGTCAACAATGAAAAAACAAGAAATACTCTTTTTACTCTGAATATGTAAAGTTGGTAAAGACTTACTCCCAAAAAACGTACAGCTAATATTGCATGCACTACAAAGTATTGACTCAGGTGTGTTAAATAAGTTCACACTAATCTTTCCTAAATTGTAATTTATAAAATGTTTGAAAACCACCATGTTCTTCAGACTTCCCAATTGTGGACTGACGTGTGGTTTACATCACATAAAACTCAGATTAATTACAATAAGGTTTGTGGTTGTAATGTGATCAAATGTGGGAAGGTTCAAGGGGCTTGAAAGTTTTGTCAAGGCATTTACTTATATCTACTCATGTAGATTGTTTTAATACACTCTCCACTGCAGAAACAAAATACCTTATCAGTGTCAACTAAGGCCTTTTTACTACTTAAGGTATACTCATAAATTAATTGGAGCAAAGTTTTTGTGCTTTTTTAAAAGAACACGTCTTCTGGTTTTTGTACCAAGCATACTCCATATTACAGCAGATGTCAAATAAATTCAAGAAATTCTAATGTATAACATTTAAGCTTTTGAATAAAGCAACAGGGATTACATACTACATTAAAATTAAGTTTTCTCAAAATTCATGATTATGAAAATGTGTCTGGTATGCAATTAGAACCATTGACTTCTTCCCTGCTTATTACACATTATTTCATTTCACATGCATGCAAGTCCCTTAAAGAGCTCAAATATTGAATCACAAAGTCATGTAACTAGCTTTGTGAATATTTCAAGACAAACTTTAAAAGTTATACAGGGTATTATTGCACGTACTGTCTCGAGCAACCTATTCTTATCAATAAAGGCACTGAAACTTCAGTTTCCTACACATGTTCACATAGAATATTGTTTTTGTATATGTTTATTCATGTAAGAAAATATAATTTATCAGTAAGTAAAAAGGCATAAAACAACTTTATTTGCAGACTGTGCAAATATTAAAACTACTCTTTTATGCTTGTTTGTATTTTGTGGGTTAAATTTGGTCAAATTACGACAAACTTTAGTCTATTTCAGTAAGACTTTATATGATATAGCTACTAGCACAAAGAATTACTTAATTGAAAAAGGAGCATTATACGTGTTTTTCAACGTTCTTTTTACAAATTAAAATCTGAAAGTGAGCCTGCTTTAGACCATAAACAAAAGAGGCCTTTAAAAAACCTGTTCCCAGTATCGTGGAGTTCATCCTGTCAGGCCCAGTCTGAAAACCTTAACATCACTTCATCAGCCCTACTTTGCCATAATCTCTTTCACCTGTCATATTAAAGCAGAACAAACTAACTAACTCTATAAAAGGATCTGTTTTCTATTTAGGTGTTTTGCCCTGGAAATGCTGGTGATGATGTCATCTCTAAGTACTGTAGCAGGTTAAAAGGCCAACTGCTGACCAACAAGTGCAGACTTCAGATCACCAAGAGGCACCGGTTTATTGCCTTTCCCAAGAAGTTTTGGCGTCACTGCAATAATACCATGTATAACTTTTAAAAAGAATTCCCGCTGGGGCCCTATGCCCACAGTCACCCTCCACCCCAGGCCTCACACACCCCTTCAATTCTGCCAGGAGATTCCACAAGACAACTATAGCATTTCCATGGCAACAGTCACTAAAAGAATCGGGGGTGACTGTGTCAAGAGATGCAGCAAGAGGCAGTTTTAAACAAGAGGGAGGGGGGAAATGAAGGTCACAAGAAAGGTTGTTATTGTGGATGAATGGAGAGTAAAAGTTTTCAATGCAAGCACAAACATAATAAGGCCTTGACATAGAATTAAACTTTTACATATTTTGCCGTATTACAAAATATGTAAAACTTTCTAAGGAAAGTTTTACATATTTTGTAAAACTTTCTAAGGAACCCATAAAAAGTCAAGCTTGCAAATTGTCACGAGGTATAAAGAGGATGCAGAAGACATATGGAAAAGTTGCTCCAATCAGATGAAACCAAACTTGAACTTTTGGACTTAATTAAAATGATCATATTTGTGGGAAAACGAACACTGGACATCAACTTGAACACACCACGATCACTGAGGAAACACAGCAGAAGTATCTTTTCCTCAGTATGCAACATAGTCACAAACAATGAAAGACAGAGGGCACTACATTCAAGACATTACTGGAAGACAATCTGTTAGGACTCATTTGGACTCCAGCTAGGCTAAACCTCTATAACTCTAGAGGTTTAGAGTTATAAACCTCTAGAGTTATAACTCTAAACCTTTTCCTTCTACAGTAATTTGTTTTGGCATATCACATAAAAAGTTAAATATATTGATACATGTGGTTGTATTGGGACAAAATGTAGAAAAAGCACTGTGCATATTATACAAGAGCCTTCCAAAAACTGAAGACACTTATTTTCACAATAATGTCTTTATTATTTCTTTGACTTTTTTTTTTTTTTTACAAATACATATCTCAAAGTGAATAATTATACTCAATAAAGTTATAGATTTTTATATAAAATAAAAATACAGTATCCATCTCTTTAGGCCTCTTTTCAGTTTTGTAAAGTGCAGCTTTTTCTTGAGGCCAATTGGCAACAAAATTAACTGTTCAATATAGTACCAGGTTCAAGTTCAAAACACTGATTACTTAGGTATAGGCCACAGTGTGCATAACATTTGGATTACTTTCTTGAAAACTGCTTTTCTACCCACAATATCAATTAAAACAACATCCTAAAGTGAAATGTTTCTCTAAGTGTTAAGGCTGTTCTACTGGAAGAGGTCTTCTATTGCTGTCCTACTGCCTGCAAAGGACATAAACTGGTGTCAAAAGAGGTAGATTGTAGAAAATGCACTACCCTGCTAATGTGTAAAAGACAAGATATATAGTATTTCAAAAGCTCTCAGTGGCAAATCAAACATATGAACCAGACACTCAAATAGACAAGATTTTACTTAAGATTAATTCAAATCAACTCAATGTTTAGTCAAAACCGAAAAATACTTAGAAATTCATACAGACATGGAGAATTTCACAACAAGCCCTTCTATCATCTCCACAAGGGCTGAGCTGTAGTAGCCCGGGGCATTTTGAGACCAGGTGTCCGTGAAGCAGCTGGACTTTTAGGGTTAGCAGGTGAGTTGCCGGCACAGGTTGTTGTCTTAGCTGATTTACTGCGGGCAGCTGAAATGACAGCTGTACGTATGTTCTTGGCAGTGGCCGAGGATGGGCTGCTAGCTGTCCGCGACTGGGATGGCAGTTGAGACTCAGAGTTTGGAGCAACACGTTTGGACACACGAGTGGGAGCTCCTCTGGTGAAGGTAGATTGAGTGCTGCCACAGACCTTCTCTTGTGGAGTTCTGTCTGAAGACCTCCGAGTCAAAGTGGACTTCTCTGTAATCTGTGACTCATTTGCAATTCTCTCCCGTGTACTGGTACTTCGCTTCACTTCCGCATGAGCTATAGTTGGTCGAACAGAAGAAGATGAGCGAACTGAAGCGCTGCGGGGAATGGACGGTCGTGCAGGAAGCGGTGGGTTAGCAGGCGCTGGAGCTCCGTTGGAAGACTCAGTTTTGGAGTGCACTCGGAGTATGCCTGTGCTGTTGGAAGGGACTGTCCGTGACACAAACCCCCTCTTTGCCCCAATACCACTACGCATCAGGGTCTTCACAGTTCTAGCATCTTCTTTTGATGCAATAGACACTGGAGCAATCCCCTCGTGCAGGTTGACATCCCTCTCCTTCCTCCACTTTGAGCAAAGACTTGGTGAAGGTCGTGGAAGTGGAGAGGTTGGGGGAGTTAGTGTCTCATATGACCGTAAACCTTTTACCAGAGTATGGCACTCAAGTGTTTCACCGACACGTGAGAATGACCTGGCAGTTTCTTTATCTCCAGTTGGCAAATCAGAGGCCTCCTCTGGCTGTGAATGATCAAACTCTGGCAGACTGGAGGACATCCAGTCCTCCTTCACTGGGGTTAAAACCCCTCCAGTTTCTCCGTCTTTTGTTAAACTTGCATTGGGTAAAGATGCTGTGGCACTTATTTTAACTGTTGGACTGTACTTTGTCTGTGGCTGAAATGATACTTCCTCTGCAGATGATTGTAATTTGGTCTCAGTCTTTGTATTTCTGTCAGAAAGTGTTCCACAGCTGTTATTGGACTCATGAACTGAAGAGCTTACAGATTTACTCTGAGTAGAACAATAACTATTGGACAGCCTACGTCTGTAAGCAGAGGTCTGGCTTTTCACTCCTTGGGCTGATGTATTGGTACATACAGCAGCAGACTCTATACTAGAACTGTTCAAAGTTATGTTTTCAGGAAAAAAATCTGCCTTTTCTTTGTGTCCTGTTGTTTTCAGTTGGTCATGTAGAGAGTAAGAAATGCTCTCAGGCCCATTCTGCTTCATAGTGAAGCTTTTTCCATGTTGAGAAGAACTAAATACTGCCATGTGGGAGTCTTTTACTGCTTCCATTCTCTGTTTCGACATTCTAATCCCTCTTTCCAGAACAGACTCTTGGTCAAAGGGGGAACATCCACCATCAGTCTCTGGCGAACTGCAAAGTATAGTACTGGTTTCGTGGTCCGAGGAACTGTTTGAGTGATAACCAGTGGATGTCGGACTACTCCCCAAGACCGGAAAGCTCTTGAGAATAGATGAACTGTTGAGATGAGTGTCATTTTGTATATGGTGTATGAATCTACGAGAATCAGTGGTTCTAAGACTACGGCGATTCCAGGTGTAGTTCAGGTTCTTCTCTAAAAGTCTCTCCAGTTCATCTTGGTTTTCTTGACAGTGAGGCTCTCTGGCAAGACTCAGCCCCAGGTCCAGCCCTGTACAAACGGCAAGAGACCGACGCTTTTCCACAATCTCTCGTTGACGTTCTAGACGTTTCTGCTCCTTGAGGTCCCGTTCCTCATTTTCCTATTTAAAAATGGAAGAAAAATGAATATCGGTCATTATAAAGTGATCAACAGAGCAAGTCGGTTTTTGTGACCCTCCACGGCATCTCACCTGAACAGCTCTTTGGAACCGATGGCAAAACAAATGGAAAACCTTACACGCCTCCTCTAGCTTGAAAGTGCTGTCATCTTCACAAAAAAACTCCATCAATGCTTGACTCGACATCCTCATACCCTCTACCTCGTCATCGGCCTCTTTAAGTCGCTCATCAGCCCTCTGAACACAGATGGCACACATTTTCAGGTACAAATTTTCGTTCATATTGATCTTTATTTTAAATCAGATGTCAAACCAGTGATGCATACCTCCAGAAAGGATTGTGTCTGTTGCTTAATCTCTGTCTCATTCTCTACATTTGTCTTCAGTTCAACCACTCTTCTTTTTAACTTTGCCAGGTCATCTAGCACAGCTTCTTCACACAACCTGCAGAGATAAACAATAAGCACTGTTGTAACTCTTGTATGTCTAAAAAAAAGACTGCATGTCTAAAACATAAAGAAAAGAGATAAAACTTAGTAAAAAATGTGTGTGCAAAGTCCAAAGTGGAAATACAGACATGGCTTCAAACCTTTATTAGATAAATACACAGTTTTGAAAAGCCCATTAGCTCAGATGTTGGCTCAGAGTAGCAGATTTGTCTTAACCCACTTTCACACTAGCAACTAATTACAGCTGCAAAGCGAGGGAGTGATTAAAGAATGCAGTGGATTGCAATGTATTAGCAGACTACAAGGAGATATTGTTGTTTCTGAGTGGGCTTTGTATGTTCCCTCAGAACTAATCACCACAGAATCCAGGATTCAACAGGATCCAAGGCTTGAGAAGAGACTGACCTGGAGGCAGAGCCAACGTGGCCTAGTTGGCTGGGAAAAGAAAGTAAACTCTGGTCTTTTTTCACAGCTTCCTGTGGAGACGAAAACAATTGATTATCTTCTCCATTGTCTGAAAGGATACAATACGCAAGTTGCAAAAAGATGACAATGAATGCACTCTGTGGAGCTTTTGGTTTCAAGAGAACACTTTGGCAGTTTTGTACTTTGCTGCCTAAAATAATTTCTTCTCACAAAAGCTCTTCTACCTTTTTATTATATCTAGCTTTTCAAATGTGAAAAAGTGAAAAGTGTAGGCCCAATGACCAGCAGGAGGCATCTATTTTTCAAGCATGTAGAGTACAAATGATGACAAGTTGTTATTCTAGACTGTTTCTTTGTGATTTTCAACAAACTACTTGAGTATTAAACAGTCAGATAGAAACCAGCCCTCATCATACCTATGGAAACATTTTTTTTTAGAATACAGCAAAAGTCCTGAGGTTGGGATTTAAAACTCACATTATGTCACTGAAAATGTTTCTTCCAGTAAATCTACCCCAAACTGAATGAGCCTAATTTATAAAAGCCAATTCAAACAACAGCTAATGTCAACAAGTTTGAGTAATGACCACTATTGCTAACCTCTGACCTGCATTTTCACAGGAATTATACACATTTGTTTCAGGAGGATCTATAAACACCAGCTGGATACATTAAAAGACCAAAGGATGTTTATAAACAAAGCTGCAAACTGTGTTTATAAATTCAAGTTAAAATAGTCAGTGACTATCAAAGCAGGTATTATGTGCCATTGTACTCTTATGACTATATTAAAACAAAAGACAAGCTGATTACAGACAAAGACCTCATTGTAATCCAAGAAGATGTACACCCTGTCCAGGTGCACCTTTGACAGGCTGTTAGTCCAGCACACAGCTACTGTCAGCACAAAGACATACAGGACAGGCAACCATATACAAATGCGTTCACAAATAAGTGCAACTTATAGTGGTCAACACACCAGCACATGTTTTTGTAAGCTTGAATGACGCTTTTTACTGGGAGAAAACCTCCACATACGTTGGGAGAGCATGCAAAATCCTCCTAGAAGTACCCTGGTCTGTAATCAAATTGCTGTTTTAGACAACAGTGCTACCAACTCCACCTTCTGGTGAAACAAGCATGTCCCCTTCCAACTTTATCATAAAATTTAGAACATACCATAGCAACGAAATGCAGCAAATTCATCCCTGGCTTGTTGGCTTTGGTGTCTGCCAATTTGAGAAGTGATGAAATTCGAAAACCAGCCGCATTCCCTGAATACCCACCCTGAAAAGAAATGCAGACAACTTTAAACAACAGATTAAAACCTTGAATGCAAATCTCAATCAACAACTGAAGCATAAACCAAAAATAACTGATCTTGCATTTTCAGAACAACTCAGTAACTGAACGATTGACTGGCTACTCACAGCATTCATGTAGTTCCCCGCTTTCAGCACCAGACGGAGGATGGAGTGCAATTCGGGACAGCTCAGCAGTTCTAGGATTGTAAAGACAATCAATATTGTGCCTTAGGGCTTAAGTAATAACAATTAATGTGTATCCAGCTGACATCAAGGCCATGAAACAAGTCAGCAACTTTTATCCCCCCCAAAATAGCAGTGCATGCAGGTTTCTAGTTAGCCTGAATGCTAAATAGCTTATCTCATTTTCACTGTGGCGCCTGACAACCACTCAAGACTAAACACAAGAACTTTAGCAGGCCCATACAGTCCCAAGTCTTATTGGTGGTGGAGTACACAACTCCCTGCTGTTACTTTACCTCTTGCCGCCTCCCTCAGACATCTGGCTGCCACACACAGAGAGGTCAGAGCGGGGTCAAACTCTTGTTGTAGGATCATGGCATCCAGACGGAGCCGAAAACTAGTGAAAGAAAAATGAGTAAGATGGATCGATCAGTAAGAAGGGTTGACTGATGAGACAAAAAGGCACTTGAGATCATTCTTCTGTTCAACAAACATGACAAGGTTGAGTAGAGGAGGCTGAGGCAGAGTGAAAAAGTAACACAAATGTATTGGGATGGATGTACATCTGTATGTTTTGTTGGGGGTGTACCTGGGAACTTCCACTAAAAGCAACATGAAAAGATCAGGCTCTCCAAGACAGCTCTGTTCTCCACAGAAACTCCTAAGGCGACATTCCTGAAAGAAAGAAAAAAGATATATGCTGTAAAAAAAAACAAACAAGTTGTTAAAATTCAGGTCCAATATATTTCAGCAGGATCTTCGTCTGGAAACAGACCACACCATACAAAGTGGTGTAATGGCAAACTTTTGATCATCCTAACTAAAGCCAGATGAGTAAGGGGAGCAGGGTGGGGGAAGGTGAAAAGGAAGCAGACTGTCAGTCGTTGTATTTGCACGCTAGATTAAATCCTTTACCTCCTCGCTGTCAGGAAGCAGTTTGGAGAGCTCTGCGAGCTTCTCTGCTCCGTAACGATCTCCAACACCATGCCTGATATCTTCAATGATCTCCTTAGCTGGCCTGTGAAAAGAAATGCACCAGCTCATTTCACATTGCCAGCTTAAGACAAACAGAAAACTAGATGCGTGCTGTGTAAGACGAAAAGTCAGACGCAACAATAATAAAAGAAAGTGCCTAAAAGACAAACAAAAGGCAGACATGCTCAGGAGACAACCGAAGACTTTGGTGTGTCATGAGGAGGGACTGAAACCGAGACAACCGTTTAACCCCTGCCTTACTTTCTCAGAATGAGACCAGGATTTACTATTCCAGTAATTTTTCATTATTTTCCCCTTCTTGTTACATTCCCCCACCGATGATCACGGTACAGAGAGTAATTCTTGTCGACCAGTTCATTTTATTCTTATCTAAAATGAATAAATTTTTTGGGGAGCATTCTTTCTGAATTGCTAATATACTGGAAACAAAACCCTGAATGCAATGACGTACATAAAAACCAAAAACTAAATGATATTTAAGTCTCTCTCAGACAAAGAAAACACCAAACCAGATTTTGTTTAAACTGCAATTGTGCTAACAAAACTTTTACTGTGTCACTCTTTGTGACAGACTGGAAACAGGCGCCCAACAAGACAAATACTTGTAAACAGATGAGAGTCTTTTCACAAAAAGATGGCTTTTTCCTGCAAGTCCCAACAAATCTAGTTTAGAAAAGAAAGCATCTCCAGTTGAGAATCTCATGGTGGCATGGCAGCATTGAAGCCTGGCGCTTTCCATAACTCTGTGAGCAAGCATTGCATAATTGTCGACACAATAGTTCAGGGTGTCCTAGAGGTTAGTGTATTTAAGCTCACCTAAATGGTTATGAAACAACTCTTTCCATTATAATAGGTGCAGCTTTAAACCACACAAAGAAGGTTTTAGGGGATGGCTGACGAAGACAACCCACTGGCGGTTTCTCAGTCAGCAGGGGGCAGATTTAAGATGAGGCATTCTTTACGGGCATCAGCAGGTGTCACCTCGGTCTCCTAAAGAGCTACTTACTCATAGGCCTCCTTAAACCTCCAGCTGCTTAGGGTGCTCAATCCCTAGCAATACACCAGACATCCTCTTCACTGAAGGGGTTTTACACCTCTGACACCCGTTAACATCTGACATATGGCTGCTTTCTGCAGTTCAAGTCAAGTACTAATCCCTTGGATTCATTTGGAAACATTGGTATTCCCTCTTTTTCTGAATCTACTTTCAGTTTGGGTTAATTTGGTAAAATGCAGGGAGAAAGCCTCAGTCTAATAGCTAAGATGTTAGGTTTGTAAGGCACTTTCTTTACTTATGATTGTGTAAAATCATGGTTCACAAAATACTTTTTCTCCATTAACTTTTTCTGTGCACATATTAAAATATATCAGGTCAAATAAATGTTTACGTCAGGCAAAGATAAGAAGTCAAGTAGTCTGATGGTTCTTTGGTGCCTGAAAACCTGGACAACTTTTTAATATCCAGAGAAACGTTAGTGATCTTAAGCTTAAGTGCAGTGGGGTTATGTCACAGTACAATGATCCAAAGTACACAACAGTCCCACTGCTGAGTTGCACAAAAAAAAAAAAAAACATCCAAAAGACAGGATTTGGAGTGGCCTAGTCAAAATCCAGACTTAAACCCAATTGAGATGTTGTGGCATGATCATAAACAGGCTTGCAAACTGTTCAAATAATACAATTCTGCAAAGAAAAGTGGGCCAAAATTTCTTCTCAGACTCACTGAGCGTAACCGCAAACACTCGGTAGCCGTCGTTACCGCTAAGGGTGAAACAAGGACAATTATTTTTTCACATTGGTGCAAGTTAGTTTAGGCTTCTTTCAGTTTTTAATAAAGACTTATTTCAAAATTTCATATTACATTTATTCTGGTTGCCTTCCATATTAAAATATACATGATGAGCTGAAACATTTAAGTCTGACAAAAAAAAAAACAACATTTGTAGTACTATAAAAACATTCTGTTCAACTTAAAGTCCAGTTCCAATGATCAGTAAGTCAAAACCTGCATAATATATCAGATGTTTTAATACTATTAATGTACAAAAGTTCCCACAGAACTTTCTGGACTCCAATTAAGATTATAATTTAAGAAACAGTATCTGTGCCTGTAATATAGTTATATATTGCAGAATAAAATGTTCATTAAGTCATTAAGAAACCATAATTACATTGTTTTTTATGCTGAAACAGAAGAAGCAAATTTTAACCAAACCTTGTTGCTGAGATGGATACAATAAATCTCACCATATTGGGTGTATGTTTGCTATGAACCCCATTAACACCACTATCATGCTAATAAAGTAATATAGTTATATATTACCACCACTAATAAAGTTCCAATGACATAGAAAGAAAGCAGCAGTAGATCTTTAGCTTTGACCAGTTAAAAACTTCAAATCTAAATAAGAGTTATGAATCTTACATTTTGAATTGCCGCAGAAATATTCCTATGTTCATGCTGCGCTTGGAATCCAGTAGGAAAATCTGTAAAGAAGCACAGAACACACACACTTAAGATCAAGAACACCAAGCAAAAATGCCAAAACGTTTGTTGCCATTTAAACGGTCTGACCTCTCCCAGGCTATCCTGCGGGGATCTGCACCGTAGCAGCGCCGAACGTCGCCTCAGCGTCACGGTTCTGTCCCTTGGCGTGCTGTCCTTCTGCCCAAACAACTCATCCAGAGAATGGAGGTCAATAGGAAACTCATCCTCGTCGGGGGCCGCACCACTCCACACGCTCTTCCTGCCTTCCACCTTCTCTTTGGGGATACGCTCCCAGTTCAGCTTCCTCAGCCGACTCTGACGTACAGTATCTGCCCGGCTAAAAGGTGAGGAGGATGGAGGCGGAAGTGGGGGGGGAGGTGGAGGAGGAGGAGGAGGTGGTGGTCCCTGAGGGGCAGCCAGCACCTGACGTGACTCCATGGCTGTCACTACCACGGCATCGGCAGTGGGCTTAGTTCCATGTAAGGCATGAGATTCCTTGACGGCCACAGTCAGGTTGATGTGCATAGAGGCTGCCTGGTAGTTAGAGTACAGGGTTACCACAGGTGAGCAGGCTTGCTCTAGAGAAGTCTTTTTGCTCTTGGTCCAAGTTCAATCCATAAAGTCTAGGACACAAAACAGATTCAAAGCTGGAATTATAAATCAAGAAATCAAACCACCTAAAATGTTGATGACTTGCATGAAATGTGGTTTCATTTATTATTTTATTTTCAACCTGCTTTTCATGCAAAAGACTCCCCTGGTCTAAAAATCCTGCCGGTGACTCAACTTTCACTGGAAATATCAAAGTATTTTTACAAGAAAGTACAAGGAAGACAAGATGAGCTCTTCCCATATGTGGGTTGTTTGAACAGCTTGTCTCATCCTGTTCAGTTTCACATTATTGCATGTGCACACACACACACACACACACACACACACAGGCACTCTTCCATCATAGATCTTCCTTTCTAATTATAAAACAACGAGACACCAAAGGCAAGCAAAGACGCAAAGTTAACCAAACAAACAAATGAAGGGTCAGCAGCATCACAGAGCAATAATTTTCTTACCTACATCTGAAAGGCATACACACTCTCGCACATACAAGTTCTAGATTGGAACAGTGACACAAGTTGTTGTGTACTTCCAGTAAAAATCGGATTAATTTGCATCTTTTGTCTTGGCGTTTGACATACAATCTCTTCATCTCTTGCGATATCTGCCATGAGTCATAGCTTTCGGAAAACTACAGGCCAATGCGATGGCCAATCTGTTTCATGGAGATCCGCATGAGCACGCTGCAAAAGCCACAGCCAGTAATCTCAGTCATGATCAATTCACGAGATCTGTATCTAGACACCATTTAATGGGACCTGCATCCTCACAGCTGAAGAATATCACGCGAGAAAATTCGTGTATTACTTTACATGTGTTTTTTTTTTTGTTTGTTTGTTTTAATGTGTTGCAGGGGATAGAAAAAGAAAAAAACAGTCTAAAATAGTTTAAAATAGACTTTTTATATGTTGCCACTTGTTGTAAAGTAGTATTCCACGAAATATTGTTCATTCCAGCACAATGTAAGATACCCAACAATATTTCAGTTTAGTTTTAAGTAAAATAAAAATCACATTGTTTTGCTCATTTTTTGTTTCTGCTGAAGAGCCAAGTCAGTTTGTTTGTTTGACTTACCTGGTGGCCACAGAAGTGAGTCTAAAAGCCGATATAAAAACCCACAACCACCGATATCGGTTCCATACGTTTATGCTGACTTTGTCTGTAAATTCCTTTATTCCTAAAAACTTATTGCGCCCAGCTCTCTGCAATCTCGCGTCCTCCTCAACTTGCAGGAAAACTTCCACACTGCTCCATCGCGAGCGCGCAAGCGCGCACCCCCACGTTCATATGCGCTTTTCTCCCGCGTCCTCCCATTTTTCCCATGGGCGGACTGAGGGTTGTCAGGTGGTATAAGGTCAGTCTTCAACCTTAATCAGCTATCACGCTTTGAGCATTTCGATATCCTCGGGAATGTATGGGATATCTATGATGAAACGTGTGACTTTCTAAGTAATATTCAGCCAAGTTCTAAAATAATATATATTTTTTATAGTAATAAATTCTTTCCATGTTTTAAAGTCTAATTTAGTTGTTTGCAACCCTTGTTAATCCAAAATAAAATTACAGTCTTAACTGCCTTGGGAAAAGATTCACATCCTTTATTTTTTTCCCACATTGTGTCAAGCTGACACCATATTTTTTTTCAATCGAAATTTAAATAAAATTTTAGATAACAAAAGTAAGAAGTATGAATTATGAAGTGAGAAATTTTACAGCAATAAATCTGAAATATGTGCTGTGCATTTCTGTTCAGCTTTTACTCTGACTGTATCAGGAGTCACATAATTTGTATTTATAAATATGTAAATTTCAACTTTTTTGAAGGCTTGAAAGATTCATCAGAGAAGATTATTGAGTAAACATAGATATGTAGACTAAAAAGTGGAAAAGTTTATAGCAGGTTTCCTGCAATAATGAGATATCTTATGTCCTTTTTGTCTCACCTGTTGCTCTGAGTTTTGAGTTGGTATACTACATAAATAAAGTTATTAGAATTGAATCGAATAAGATCTCAATAAGACTGAGGGTTTCTAAAAAAGCTCATCGGGTATGATTTTTTTTTTTGCAAGTCACTGTAAAGCAGGTCCAGTGTCAAGAATTGTGCAGACAACATGATATGTCTCGGTTTTGGGTTTATCATCAAATCACTGAAATGTATTTGGTGCAGAAAACCTTGATTGTACTTAGAGGGGTATGCTATTGAGAAACTGAGAGAAGGAGCAGATTGGTTTCAGACATGGGAAATGACGTCTGCATCTCCTCCCTGAAGCAAGAATGACACATGCATGAAAGCTAAGAGGCTAGAAGTCCCCTTAGGGTGCTGAAATGTCCCAGGTGGTGAGATATAGACCCATGACGCTGACCTTTCATCTAAGGTGATGGAGCACTCCTGGCCCACGCCACCTATCTCTCTGCAGCTACGGCTCAGGTAGCCCCTTTCACAGGCTGCGCTGACAGACCCTCTTCATCACGTGTGGGCCTGCAGTAATTAGCAGGTTATGACCCCAAATATCTGGCTTTTATTGTGTTTGAGCTGTGGGTATGTTATGGTGCGTCCTGCCAGAATAAACGTCTCTCAGGAAATTTTACTTTCTGTCCAGCCGCTCTCTCCTCAGAGTACAGTACACCTCTTAGAATACGAGGAAATGCCTCTGATGAGAGACAGCAGCTTTATAGTCCATGAAGGACCTGAACAACCTGACACAATTACACCTATTATGCCAGCACTTATGCAGCTAGGACATTGCAACAGTGATTAATGAACAGCGGGGACTTAACTTGGCTTCCCTCACTGGATTCAATAAAATGGGTTGGACTGGAAACACACAAACAGTCTTCCAGCTGGACGAAATAGAGAACATCGGTGTTTGTGTGTCTCTTGGCTCATCGTTTTATGAATGAAGGTGCTCATTTGTAACATTTGCAAGTATTTATCCAAGACGGGAACAAGAACTTTGAGATTTTTCTCTTGTGTGTGGCCTTTCTTTGATGTCTAAACCTGCTATACTTCATTTCCTAATGGAGACATAAGGCTTTAACACGAGACCACAGTGCCAACTACCCTGTAGCTCAGCTCTTAGATCAGTGGGGCTGCTGCAGCCACGGCAGCCAGCTTTAGCCCTTCATCATCTCCCCTTCTTAATCTCACTTTGAAGTCCTGGAAGAGTTGCTTAAAGGTGAACGCTATTAGCTCCCACCTCCCCTTCTTTAAACACGTGTTGGAGATATACTGGTTTTTACAATACTCTAAAACAATCCCAGAAATCGAAATACACCAAAAACGTGTTTTGTATATTCTGTTTTGACACGGTGATCAGATTCTCTACAGTGACCTCTGCCAAAATTGTTTTTTATTCCACACAAATGAATCCGGATGTGGCTAGATCAATAGAATAGATTTCTTTCTCTTTTTTTTTCCAGATGCACCATTCAGTGTATAGTTTGTGAAAGAGGCAGTAAAATTGTCCCATGTGGAAGTATTGATGTTATGAGTGAGGGGTTTTAGTGTTGATCTGCCTCTGGTTTGCCTTCTGGGTCTAGGCCACTTCCATGCTTGAGTGAAATAGGTCAGAGTGACTGTTGCTCTGTGGGGTACTAAACACATTCATGTGTGTAGTTGTGCAAGAGGAAAGCTGCGTGCACATGCACACACACACGCACACGCACACACACCTGGATCTTATTCTAGACTGCTGGGACAGCAAGTTTGGAGTGACATTCCTAATCCAACCCAGCTTTCTCAGATCTTTCTTGGTCTTCCAGCTGCACTCAGATCATGTGCAATTGTCCTGAATGGCACAACAAAGATCCCTCCCTGCCTCTGGTCAGGGGACCTGATAAGAGACAGGCAGGATATGTGCACAAGCAACCATATGTGAACACACATTGGATAGTTTCTGACTTTTTTGGGTACCCTATTCTGTGCTGCACAGAAAACTATTTAAGACTGCACACAAGAAGCCTTATTCAGGTCTGTGTCTTGTTTTGTTGTCTTAGACTGAGCTGGGCTGATGCTCTAGTGAGTATGTGTGCACATCATATTATGTTTTTGATGGGTTAAATGGCCCAGGATAGACAGAAAGGATGCATGTGGTTTGTGTTGATGTGGCTTTGCATAATTTGTTGTATTTCTGGGGTTAAACTCTGCAGGGAAGAGGAAAGGCTGAGGTGCTTGTGGTCAGTTGACCTTGGGGGAAGGGTTGACCTCGCTAGTCTTTGCACATCTGGCCATTGGAGCCATTTCCGACTCCAATTAGGATTTCCTGAGACTCAATAAAGCGGATTATTGGCCCACAAAAACAGCCAGACATACTCACCCACCCATCCATTGTCTTCAACAAATTCAGCTGCTGCGCTCATCAGACTGACTAGAGCTACAGCTGTGCTATTCCTTTCTTCTAAGATCTAAACATTTTGTGTTCTGCCTTTCTAAAGTATTCTTACCTCCTGGACTTGTTTGCATCCTGTCACTTTATAACTGCAACCTGCATAAAACTTTGTTGAGATTTTAGGTCATAGACCTACACAAAGTAAAAGCACATTGTAAAATGAAAAGAAGATCATTTGTGGGTTTTAAAATATGTTACTGGAAGAAATATAAAATCATCTGCATTTCTATTCATGTCCTGCCACATAATTTAAATGAGATTTAGGTGAGGACTTTGGATGACACAATGTACATGAATATGCTTTAATTCCGGTTGTATGTTTAGCGTCTTTGTTCTGCAGGAAGATGAACCTCTAGCTTAGTCTTACGTATTTTGCAGTTACTAACAGGTCGTCTTCTAAGATTTTCCTGTATTAACTCTTTATTCAAACTAGCTTACCTGTCAAATTTCTTCTTCCCCCTCTTTTATGATGGTCAAGCACAAATGAGAATTGTCCTGTCAACAAATTCACCCACCTCAGTGGATCCTTACAGCTCCCTCATTGTCACTGTGACCCTCTCGGCTTTGTCACCGATTATGGTCTCCCAGCCTTGTCTGTTTAGATGGACAGTCATTTCTTGGTCTTTTTGATATGTGATACACTTTCTATTTCCAGATGGTGAATTGAGCAGTTCTCCATAAAATGTTCAAAGCTTTTGATATTGTTTCATACCTCAACTTTGCTCTAAACTTTTCCACAACTTTATTACTTATTTGCCTCGTATGTCCCTTGTTCTTTGCCGTGCTGAATGTTCAGTAATTTACTTAAAAACCAGCTGTATTTACAATTATCTTAAATAACACTCAAATGGACATCAGAGAGCAACATTAAAGGGGGAGGAATACAACATATCCCACTTTTCAGATTTTTTTTTGTGAAACCTTCTTTTTAAAATGTGTATAAATTTCTTTCCACTTACCAGTTAGGCACAAAACGTGTGAAAGTTTGCAGCTCTAAACTAAAAAAATCGGAAAAAGTTAGAAAGAAATTCATATTTTTATACATAGCACTCTATGATTGGTTTTTAAGAGCATTCTTGTGGTAATAAGAATAAATTTCAGGAAACATAAAGTGATTTTCTCCCTTAATCCCTGAAACAGCACAGTCTTTATGACAACATGATGTTGAGCACAAAGCATTAGCACAGAGTTCAGGGAAGCTGGGATGCACTGATAGGGGGTCTGAGTGGCTCCTTGTGTGGCTTGAGGGATCACACAGTTTATATTCAAAGGGCCGAGCTTGTTGTAAAGAAGCAACTGAATAGAGATTGACAAAGCGCATCGGTCAAATAAAGGCTTCTCCCTAACTGTGTGTATATAGCAAGAAACGTAGTAAACGAATGGACTTTGCTGCGTTGGTCATGTGTAAAGTCTATAGAAAGTTATTAAAGCAGGGGGTCCACTGCAACAAACTCAACTACACATGAAATGAGACTTAAATTTATTCTTAAACACTGACCAAAAACTACACATTGTGGTCCCGACTTACATCATTTGTTGTAAACTCTTAAAACATTATTTTTGACCTAGTTTCCAATGAGACTTCCCAATCATATAACCTGGATGAACTGAACTCCAGTGGGCTCCATATGAGTGTTGACTGCATGGTCTACGTGCTTTAGGTTGAGTGACGCAGAATCCCTTCTACATCAACCAAAACTCACCAAGCGCATAAACACACAGACAGTCACTTCAACCATCCAAACCTAATTATTCCAGGCCTGCTTCCCTGTGCCAATGAGTGATGTCACCCACTGAGAGACAGTGGGATTGTTGGCTCGGCGCCTGAGGGTGGCCACGCTGACAGGGAGGAGAGCAGAAACAAAAAGAGGAGGAAGTTAGAAGAAGATTAGCGGTTGAGAGCTTTGCAAAAAAGGAAAATGTGGGGAGACCCCCTATGTTTTGTCCTGCCCCTCATGTTGAGATTGCAGAGATTAACCTTCTCTGCTCCTGAACCCACAGAGCCCAGTCTCTACACTATACTTTCTCCATCTCCCATAGACTTTCAAATAAACATTTAAGGCTGAAAAGAAAACGCAGAAGGGACCATGAGAGCAAGGACCCAAGGGGTCTCCGTCTAGGATTAACCTGGCTGTTGCCCTCCTCCCATCAATTCCACTGGAATTCACTTTGCTGAAGCTTATTTATTCTCACCAGCTTGTTGCATAACAATGCCCAGTGCCTTGTCCTGCAGCACTGGAGCTGTTGGTAAAACAAGGCACCCTTGGGCCCCAGAACCCCTGAGCCAAATCTCACTTTCTTGTGCTGTGGATGGGAACCTGTTGACGCTGTAGCTATGGCGCGACTGACTGGACATTTGGGGCAGACGTCACAACTGCTAACTAATGAGTGCTGCAAAACTTTTTAATAGCTTGAAAACAATGTTCAGGAGGATGGGAAATATGCTCACTTTCTCTCTTGTGTTGGAAAAAATGTATACCCCAACCTTTTCTTTCCAAAATGACATTGCTTGGGTAACAATATGAAACAGTTTCTTGTACTCATGCATCAGGTGCAGGAATGTGGGAGTCAGGTTCTTTTGGTAAAAAATGCTAAATGTGCTGTTTGTACAATGCCTTGCAAAAGTGTGGTAATACAATCACAAAATTCTGTTTGCTTTATTGGGTATTGATATGACTGATACGAAACAGTGCAAAACTGTGATTTTTATTGTTTGCGAATAAAAGTCTGAGCAGTGGGATGTGCATGTGCATTTGTCCTTAGCTCACCCTGAGTCAATAATTTGCGAAACCACTTCTCAAATGTGAGAAACACTGGAGATTTGTTGTGGTTTGATTCAGCAGTCTTATCTAGCAGAGAAAGGAGGGGGTGGGAGGTGGTAAAGATGAGCTTACACACCACAATGATAAAAAAGTAACAAAATCATTACAGTTTTGGCCTCATCATAAATATGCTTTAATCTAAACAATTTTATTGTCACTCAAACTTTAGCGCATCCTAAGGGTTTATTTTAACAAGGCTTTTTTTTGTGCCCTTTTCCATGGAGACCAAATTTCTGCAGAGCAGATTCCCCCAACTTGGTTATGGAGTGAACCAAGCTGTACATTTTGTTGTTCAGTGCAATTGTACTCTGTAATGTATATTATTTTCTTTCTTTCAGTAGCTGGTGCATTTTTAATTAAACTACTTTTTTTGAGCATTAAGAATAATATTGAACTTAAACTTTTAAGAGATGTCCTGTCAACCATCCCTAACTAGACAGGTTTGCCTAACCTAATTTTGTAGAATGATCTGAGACATTTGAGTTTAGACACTTATACCTCATAACTCAGTATTTTTGAACAGTCGTTTTAGATTTTTATATTGGTCGGGACTGTGCTCCATTTTGGTGCCTGCCATACTGCTTGGAGTAATGCTGACTCCAAATCTTTTCTTCCCAGTTAGTCAAAAAATAGGCTACTACTAACCCCACTTGTGCGGTAAGGATGACCTCAAAGCAGCAAACAGGGTGCAGCCGAACGAAGCACAAATGACTTAATGCGAATCAGATAAATAGGAAGCCAGCATGGACTTTTTCTTTCTCCTCCCTGGAAATCATGTGCAAGCCCTCTCTCCCTTCCTTCCTCTCCCTCTGACACATGGAGATTTGGCATGTTTGGCAGAGGGAGAAAAGAGAACAAACAAAGAGACGAGTGACCAACATGGAGATGTGAAGACCAGCTGAGTTATTTGATAAAAACCCAGTAAAATGGAGAAGCAGACTGTTGTTAGGCTGTGCTGTGAGAAAGAGAGAGTAGTGCAGCTGAACTGCTTTGAAAAGAACTAGCCTTCTGTTTACTTACACTCGTAGGCCGCTTTAGAAGCACTGCGATTACCACCAATTGCTCACTATGACCTTTTATCACTCTCTTTGAGCCTTTATTAACCACTCGTCTTCTTAAAAGGATCTGAACGAATTAACAATTGGAAGTAGCACTGAAAGCAGGTTGTAAGAAAAACACTTTATGTAAAGGTATTTTTTGATAGTGATGTCACCACTTTTTATAGTCATCATAGATCACTTCCTGTAAGGATGACACTTTGCTCTGTTCCGTCTGAATCACATACCAAATATTATGTTTGTACTCTCCATACCTGACCTACAACCTCAGAAGAAAAAGATATTAGTTGTTCTCATTACATCTATATTTACAAGTAGAACCAGTCTGTACATTGCACAAACTTTTCTGCGTGGAGTGTAACCTGGTAACCTGGTTACTCGGGTAACGTGGTTACACAGGTTACCAGGTTGCATTGTACTAGTATACAAAACCATGCATGTGGGGCATAAGGTGATATTGTGTGCACAGAGTAATTTGGTTTTGAATATCTGTGTGATGAACTAAGAAAAATGCTGGACAAAAATTACTTTTTCCAGATGTGACCAATGACCATTCAAATGTCTGTTGACATATAAGTCAGCTGAAATAGATATTTCAACATGAAGAATGTAAAAAAAAAAAAAAATGCTAAAATAGATTTTGCTACTCATAAAACAATAATTTTTTTCTATGCTATGTACATTCAAATTTAGTTTTTATCATGTTTTTTTAATTGTAAATATGGTCTGTAGTGGTGTAGTATGTTTACACAAGAAATAGTCATTGCCTCTCAGAACAAAATGCAGAAACGAGGTACATACATTCTTCTTCATGTGTCCCTCACAGTCACCTCTGATTCTGTGTTGTGAAAACTATAGAGGAAATGGTCTCAGAGGATTATCATGGGCTGGTCCTGGACACAAACCAGAAAGAATGAGAACAAGATATAGGCATATCAAGAGAGACCTCAAAAACAAAGTAAACTAGAAGATAAAATGGTTTTCAGTTAAATGGTTTTGGACCATGAAGGTCAAAATCTCAGAGGCCACTTGTTTGACTCAAAGGAAATCAGTGACTGGAGCAATCTTCAGTCTTCTGAATAGAGGAAAACTGCTACTCTCACACTTAAAGGTTTTCAGGATTGAAAAAGGCACTGTAGACTCACATCCATCCTCGGCACATAGATCCAGATAGTGGACACCCCCATGCTGTGGTGCATTCTGGCACACTCACTGGTGGTAATTGTGTGCCTTGCTGCTCTGGGCGTGTCTGAATATGGAGCAAGGGTGTGAGAGGAAGTCAGTGGCGAACAGAGGTGTTGAACCCTGTCATCCTGTTGTTAGTGGTCACACCTGTCTGTTGTTCACAGAGAGTGCGGAGAGTCAACAGTACGTGCTAAGTTTGTGCTTTGTGAAATTTAACAGAGGGGAACCAGTTAATTATACCACAGCCATAACATGGCATGGAAAAAACTGCACAGCTTAAAAAGCTGAATAGATACAAACAAATAACAATCTGCAGTACACCCATTTGTATTCAGTTGCAGTCTTCTGTAAATTGTGATAGCAAACGTGTTTAACATCTCTCTTGCTCAACAAGGACACGCACTACAGTGTGTACTTAATTCTTAACGGTCCACCAACTCTGACTCGAGCAAAAGGAGGAGGATGAGAAGCTGAACAGGGAGGGAGGTGATGTCTGGAGAATCTAGATGTTTTCTCGCTGGCGTAAATTCAGAACCAACTTGTTTTATTTGCTCATGTTTGTTTTGTCTTGGTTGTGTAACCATCTCAGCTCCGCCTTCATTCAGTCATTATTCCCTTTCTCGTCGTACAGGAGACCCCACAGTGAGTCTTGTGCATCTCAGTCGTCTCCAGCGAACCACATGGAAGTCACATATTAGCCTGGGCGATCGTAATGCATGGCTCTCGTTTGTACTGCGTTCTGACATAAACAGAGCACGCCTGATTACATCCATTGGACACATTAACAATGTGGCCATCATAGTAGTTAAGAGTGGCACATGAGAGCTGGAAGGATCCAGGGCCACGGATCTGGGCACAGAGCTGCTCATTCATATGTAGGCCCTTTGAATCATGACTGACATGGAGGTTTTCTTTGAAGTTCTTTCTGCGATGTAAAACTGGTCTAATATGCTGAAATGGATCTGTTGTGTCACTGTATTGCACGGCTACACACACCCACACACCTCTTATCCAGTGAATCGCAATGGATTAATACCCCTTGAACTTTTTTATTTTTATTTTGCCATGTTAAAAACACAATTTATTCTTTTTACAATGATTTGTCTAATTGATCAAGACAGATTATGGGAGGGAAGATGCATGAGCTTCAAAAGTTTAGACATCTAAAAAGTTTCACAATCATTTGCAAAACTTTTACAGCAAAAGCTACATAGTTTTCACAGTATATATTTTTCAGTAAATAAATACTACTTAAGGTATAATTTAATTGCTTAAATAAATACTACATTAAATTTTTAACAAATAAGTGACAGTTTTCACAAATATATAAAAAATTACTGAAATTACAGCTTTGCATATTAAGAGAGACAAACATTTGCTCATCCTTTTTTGCAAAGTAGCTCAATGAATGAAAGAATGTTTAGTGACAATATTTGCTTTTATCTAGTTTGCCTAAACTATAAAAATAATGTCTAGTTTAAGCAATAAAATACAGAGAAGTTCTAACTTGAGGAAATGTGAAAGAGCTCCAGGAGTAGAACACCAAAACAATTTTTACTGATTGAAGTGGGATGACTTTGACTGATTAACTAAATGACATGCTTGTGTCTCATAGCTGGTGTGCCACCAGGTGCTTGATATGATTGTAAAAACATGGGAGGGACACAGATGGTGCAGCCAGGTCTCCAGTGGCCATAATAACATAGTACTCTCATAAAAATAACAGATAGGGTGCTTATTATAGCAGAAAATACTAATACAGCCTACTTAAAGAGCTGTGTGCTGTTTTGTCAGAATAGGTTTAACATAAAGAAAAATGAAAACTGCCTTTGGTGTGGGGAAAGACTAAACGTTTTGTTTCGTATGCTTTGAAAAGACATTAGCGAAATTGTGAGTAGTGATAAATCCACAAGCATACATCCAGTATTTTGTGTCCTCGCCCCATTTCCCCAGCTGCACATGGGAGGACTTTGCAAAGTAATCCTAATTACGAGTTTGTTGGTTTTAGTATTATGAATCACACAATGAGCGATTTGCTCAACGGCAAGAAAGCAGAAAAAAAAATGAAAACAGGTCTCCACAGCCTGCATATGAGCCTGCATGTCCAAATTGCTGGTTATATCACTCAGTTTTTTCTTGGTCTCATTTAACAACATTAGAAACTACATAAGGGTAGGTGTCAAATTACATATTGGTGATTAAAGCCAAATATACGTTTAGTATATTATATAATAGGAGATAAAGTTTGAAGATTGAATGCTTAAATATTTTTTTTCTTAATTTTTTTATTGTTTGTCCAATATCTCACATTAAAAACTTTTTTTTTTCTCTACATCCAGTAAATTAGGAAATTCCTTTCTGCTGCCAGTTTCTCAGCCCGAACGTCCTTGCACCACTTTCCATCTGCACAGCCAGAGATGAAAGTCACTGAACCAGAGTGAAAGTAAACATGGCAGCAGCCACATTCGCCATTGTCTCAGATAAAAGTGTCTTTCCATCTCGTTTTGGCCTGAAAATTGCTACACTTCAAAGTGACAAAGCATTCAGATCAAAATGTTTGCTATCAGTCTTTTCCACACAGCTGTTGATATGTTAATTTTCCATTTACAGTTACTGCAAATGCCAACATCTTTCAGACCTGCTTAAGAGGGTTTTTTTCCCCCAAGTATTTTCAACAGAAAACAAATGGCCCTTATCTGGAAAACAACATGCTCTCTTGTGTTTGAGTCAGTGCTTCAATCTGAGCCAATATCCATTTCCTATTGTTGATGTGCTTCCCCTCTTAATTGTGGCTGAATTCACTTCTTCTGCTGGTATGGGTTTTCACACGCTCTCACAACAACCTGGGGATGCAACCACAAAATAGATCATAAAAATTAGTTTGCATAATTCCCTGTGTGGATAAAGTGAGTCACACATAGTATGTCTGGTTCCATTGTTTCTCAACTTGTGGTGCAAGTCCTACTGGTGGTACTTAGGGTATTTTAACTAGTCTGCTTTCAAAAGTCTCAATTACTTACAAGGTAAATGCATACAAGCTAACTGTGATGTACAGTTTACATGCAACAGCAACCATGTTGCACTGATCTTTAATTTTGCCTGCAAAAATTTCCAGCAAATAACATTCTGGTGACCCAAACCAAAGCAATCAGAATTAGTGGCTTTTAGCTAGTCAGATTACAATCCTAAAGTTTTTTCACATATAAACTCTGTATATTAGTTATTACTCAGACTTTCACATAAAAAATAGAATTTTTAAGATTTTGCTGCCAATATTTGGGATAAAAATTTCATCACAGTTGCAAACTTAATTTTACTGTCCTAGCTAATATAAACTAACTCATTTTATTCTTTTGCCAATTTTGCTCAAATGAAACAAACTCTTAACATAAGTTTTGCATTTAACCTAAATACTTGTTTTCTGTCCTAATGGCAAAAGAAACCATGCCGTTAACAGAAGTAGTGGGATTTTCATAACACAGGCTTGTCAATGCAACCACAGGAAAAGTACAAGTGCTATAATAAATAATCTGACTATTTATAGTCTGAGGCTTGTCACCACTTCAGACTACAATCAAATGCTAACTTTACCTTTCTGTTACACCATGAGGATCCATACTTATTGTTCTTTATCTCTGAAACCATAGCTAGCAATGAAAATGTTAACTCTGGCCGACAACATTTTGCAAACTCCAGTCAAGTGAAGTCGACTGACTGTAAATAATCAACAACGATGGTCAGTTTGTGAACATCATTCATGTAAGAAACACAAAAACCTTTGGCATTCCAGTGAAATTCCATACAAGGAATGAAAATAGTAAAGATGATGATTGAACAAGATGCTGAGGTCAAGAAGTCAACTACTCTGGTTTTACTAACCGAGGATATATATGTATTTTGACTTTCTTGCTCTGTAACCCAACACACTTGAACATAGCTGTTGAACCTACTTAATAGCATTATATGAAATTTTGTGCAAAAACATTGAGAAAATTGGAAAAAGAAAAAGAAAAGATATTTAAATCTTAATTGGTTCACTGTACCTTATGTTGGAAATTTCTCTGCACTGTGTAACAGACATTATCTGACCCCTGACTCAGTTTTATATCATTAATGTTTTCACTTTTTAACACTGTCAGCAAGACAAAGGTTCTTATTCCTGTGATTGTTTCACAAAAGATAAGAAGCCAAAACTAAGGAATGGGATCATCTAGATCTGAGCAGCTACCTAATAAATCAACATACATTTATTTGAACTTTGCAGAAACAGAGAAAGTACTTTAGCAGAAGTAAGGACTTGTAGCTAAACACAGTGTGCCTTGGTTGTTGGCTTAAACAATAGAAGTTTTGCAAGAACTTTTATTTCTTAACTCTTATTTTGCACTGCTTTTGCAAAGCAAGATTATTCCTTTAATGTTAAGGGAAGGTACAGTAATATTATCCAACTCTTCACACTAAATGTCAATATCATTCTGTTAACAAAAGGAGCTGTTAATATCTAATAAATAAACAGAAGACTTTAGATTAACATTTTGACTTGTATTTGTTTAAAGAGTTAAATGACTATTAACTCATAGTAGTAGTAGTGAGTAGTTAAATGATTACTATTTGCAGAACAGACTGTGATTCGCTTTAAGCTAAGGTCTCTCACATATTAGTGGTACACAACAACACTATTTTTTAACTTCTAATCTGAAGGTTAGATCACAGTAGAATGGATGAAGTCTGTGACACATTGCAGAAAATAGGCAGCACACCTGTAGCATTGGCTTTTTCTGATCTTCATCATTATGATCTTGCTGCTTGTATGGTCGCATGTGTTTGCATTGTGCATACAGGAGAGAAATTGTGTCAGAAAAGGTTTTATTGCACTTCGTGGCAAGAGTTGTGGAAGTAGCGATTGACATTCTGCAGCTACGCCTTTTCCTCCAGACTCCTTCCCTGTTCCCTCCTTTTCCAACTTGTGCTGTGTACACACAGATAAATAGAAGTGTTCTTTTTTGCATGTTCATAAAATGCACCATAACTTTCTTTTTTTTAAGCTATAGATAAATACAAAATAGCTTGTTAGGGAGCACTGCTAACCTGAGAAGATCAAATTTTGAACAATGGTGGGCAAGAGTGACAATATTTACAAAATGTTGTCAAAAACTGATCCATCAGACACAGGCGAATAACGTCTGTATATGTCCCTGTTTCCGCAACATTTCTACAACTGAGTGTGCCGTATAAACAGGATATGTAGAGAGGAAAAGCATGTGGTGGGAAAAGACAGAGACATTCAGGGTCTGGAGGTACAGCTGCAGCTGTGTGAATAAATAATTGTTTGAGAGGAACTGAAGAACCACCACAATAGATAAGTGGGGATCTAAAATGGAAGATGACCCCGGACTAAACTGTTATGAGCTACGGCTGGGAGCAACAAGTGAAGATCAGGAATGAGATATGAATTATCCTTCAGAAATGATTTTCTATGCTGCTTACTTATTGCTTTTATGGCACTCATCTTCTCATGCTTGGTCTGATCCTTTATTGTGGCATGTTACATAACTTGGAACAGTGTCAATACATCAGAGAAAGAAAAGTTATTCACATTGTAAGACTAAAATAAGTTGAACCTGGCATATGGTATTGATTGTCCACACCTAATGTCAAAAGTTGCAATGATGATACTTTAAAATCAAGCTCTCTCTTAAGCTGCTTATATGAAATTTGCGAGTGGAGCCAATTTAGTTTTCAACAGTGGTGTATTGTGCTCTGAAAGGACGATTTCTTCCAGCTTCTGATGACCTTATTTCAGGACAAAGTGTTTCCCCGAACCTTGACTGACTCACAAGGTACAGCTGATTACGCAAGAAGAGGGTTTAGTAATGGATGATCCATTTTTTGGGATAAAACGTTCTGCTAAGTGGAATGACTTCTGCATGAGAACGGAGTACAACAAGTCCTGCTTACTCCAGGCTGCAGGCTTCACGTCAATTACGCTGTAACTGTCACTGATGAGGAAAAGCATTTGAGAGCTGCAGAAAAAAAACACAGAGATGCTGAAAGAGGTGATAACTGCCGGTGAATGACCACCATTAGTCAAAACAAAGAAGATCCACAGCAAAGCAAGACTGTTGTGTGATTTAGTGGAATAATCAGAGTTTGTTGGGACTTCAGTCTCCCAGTTTGTGGTTACAGTGCCTGTATTGTTTCATCTGGCTCTAGCAGGTGTACAGCTTCAACAGAACCTGAATAAACAGATGAATATGCCAAGACAAGGGCTTTGTTTTCAGTGGAAAGGACAGCAAACATAATTATAAGGATTTTCTAGTTTTATGCAACTGTAGTGACCACAAACACCTGACCATTCACGTATCTTTATCTGTCTCCTCTAATTACCTTGAAAATGCCCTTGCTTATCTTACAGTTATCCAAACAAGCTCTTATGTTGGTTCTAAGTCTTTCAAGTATCGGTGTTAATAGGACCCTGAAGACTTATGCTATCAAAAAGTGTTGCCTGAATGTTTGTGAATGTATCAAAAATATCTCTTATATGAAGTATTTATTTTTAAATTACCTCATGGTTGATTATTTTATAAGCTGTTTCTTGGATTTTTAAAATATCAACATCATTTCCTTTAAAAATCCAAAATGTAAGTGCATCTTTATTAGGTAGAATGATTGTAAGCTTTGACCCTTGAAAAGAAAGAAGATCCAAGCCAAGAAGGCTGTTATCTACAACGATTGTTTACATGTCCAATAACCTCAGCAAATGGAGCACCTGCTGAATAATTGGAGATGAAAAAAACTAAACAAATTTGGCAGCAGTGTACCGTTGCTGCCAAAATGTCTGATTCTGTTCTGTGAGCGAGCCAGCAGCCAGTTCTGGACCTTCAATGTAGACATGCTCTTTCTGCTTCATCTCCTGAGACGGTTCTGATGTGAGAAGCAGACAAACATGAAGGCTGCTGCTTGTTTGAATTTCTATCCTTTCTCTTTTTTTAGCCTTGCAAACAATAATTCAAATCCAGAAAATGTTCTCTTTGTAGTTTTGTTGTAGTAAGCAGAGATACAGGTACATCTCAGCAAAATGGAGTATGCATTTTGATGTCATGTTTGTCAGATCTTTTAAATATCAACCTTCAAGCAGGTATTATTATTAAGTTAACATTCCTATATTAAAATTGTTTGTTACCGGATGTAATATTCTTGTGTATTCATGAGGCAGAAAGCATATAAATTAACAGAAAGAAACTCTTGAAAACTTCAATCTGGGTGTGGATTATTTATGTAATCTGTTTCACTTATTGAATTGAGTTACAAAACTTTATGAATCTTTTCAATACTTTTCTAATTTTCTGAGATGTGTCATCTGTTGTCTATTTTGTGTTTTTAGCTTAATATGATCATCAGTTATTTGCAATTAATCAGACTGGTGAAACAATTATCAAGATTTTCTTTAAACGTGTACCCGAATTCAACTGGACAATGAAATGGTAGCAATTTTTAATAATATTATATTAGACTATAAAATGTATGTACATTGTTATAAATAAAAATATGCTATCAAACATCCTTTGTCAGCCTTTTGATGTTTCATTTTGTATTAAAACAATAAGGATTTTAACTAAAATAGCTTGCTCTAAATTATCACAAGAAACTTTGAGAATTGTCCCACAAACAATTTAACAGGTAAGTGAATGCAGTGGAAACAGAATAAAAAAACTGTCCAAGTAAAGAATTACAGATTTAAAAATTTTATTTGGTGTCATTCTAAAACTGCACAAGAGATGAAAATGAGAAGCCTCTGCATAAATCAAGACATGAATCAAGCCATACAAGCAACCACTGGAGATAAAAAAGGTGTCAGGCAGTGGTGTAACGTAAAGCAGAGACTGACAATGCCAGTTATAAAAGAAGTATTGAGGTCCTCTGCACCATCACTCAACTCCCTATGGGGAGAAAGTGTCAGGATGAGAAGCCTGTAGTGTGAAACAGGTAAGGGTCAAAGTCAGATTGACAGAGGGTAATGAATGCAGAGATTTATAAAAACACTGGGCAGGTTCTGACACCTTCCCTGCAACAAAAGCCCTGATGTGCACCTTCTGTGCTCTCTGACACTGCAGGCCACGCTAAGCAGGGTAAAAGTGCAAATTCGTCCTATCTGGTTTGCAGCTTAGGTTAAAGAATATGTCCATGAGGTTATTAGACATGGACTTCACCAGTCTTAACTGACTGGTGGCAAGAAACTAGCCATTGTTGAATAAAAAGTCATAGGAAGACTCATTTGGAGGTTGCAACAAGACTCTTAGTGAACCCAGCAAACATGGTGAAGAAGGTCAGGTGAAAAAAAAATTCTGATTTTGGCATGCATGTGGGGCAACACTAACAATGGTCATCCTCCTGAATGCACTCCGGTGGTGGCATCTCCATACTCTAGGATTTAATTTCTTCAGCAGTGATAGGGAAGCAGTTCAGAGTTGAATGGACGATGGATGTGGCTAAATACAAAGAAAGCCTATCATAGGATGTAAATGACCTTAGACTAGGGCAAAGGATCAGCTTCCAGAGCTACAACCAAATTAAAGCATATTTTTAGAAAACAGTAATCTCTTTCCTTCCACTTCATAATTATGCACTATTTTGAGCATGGTTTTTGTGTAAAATTACCGTAAAATACATTGAAGTTTATGGTTGATATGACAAAATGTGAAAAAGTTCAATGAGTATACTTGTGCTAGCACTTTGTATGGTACTGCACTGACCCAATGTTTAACTTGGGAGAATACAGCAGGCAGGAGTGCAATTTTATGCATACTTGTTATGTTCAGACACAACCTTTTACCACAACATGCATGGCTATAAAACATCAGTCTGCAGAAATGTCTTAAATAAAGGGCAGGGGCATGAATCAAACATCTACTACCTGATGATTAACCTGTTTGGCAGCTAGAAGCCTAATTTTTGCCTAGTCTGACTGCTGCTATGTTTTCCACAGAGAGAGCACTATTAGATTACTTGAAGGATAGCTCTGGAAAAAAAGGGTCTAGTCTGCCTTGAAGTATGTTAGTGTGTCAGCCGCAGATATTAAACTATAAAAGTTGAGGAAATGCCTTTGTTCTGTCGTTTCTTTGTCTGCTTTACTCAGAGGGAAAACTCATAATGATAAATATGTCTGCTGCTGCAGGGACATCTGGCAAAGCAATAATGCCTCAAACCCAAAAACTATAATAGTAATCTGGTTTTCCTATATTGGTTTATTAATAATGCCCTTCAGCTTATAAAATCATATGTGAAGTACTGAATGTAGTTCATAATCAGTTTGCCCTTGCATTGCTTTGCATACGTAATTACATCCCTAAACTATTTCCCTTTTTGTCACATTTGATCGCAAACTTTAATGTAAAGTGTTTTACTGAGATTTTATAAGATAGACCAAAGAACAAGATCCATAATTGTGAGGTGGACAGAAAAAATAAATTGTTCTCGTTGTGTTTTACAAGTAAAAGTCCCAGGCTTGCAGCATGCATTTTTCTTCATCCCAACTGAGTTAGTATTTTGGTTTAACTGGTTTCTGCTTATTTACATTGGGAAACTCTTTGCATGTTTTCACCAGTTTTGCAAATGTACAGGAAAGATAGCTCAGTCAAACCCGAGACAGGGATTCTGTAAATAACAATTTCCAAGTCTTGCAAGAGATTCTCCATGGATTTAGGTTTGGACTTTGATTGAAATCATTCCATTGTTGCTATGGCTGGATGTTTAAGGAACATACACACAGGATAAATGTTTCAGATTTGTAAATGTCAAAATTTCCATATCATTCCCCCTCTGCCATGGGTTAGTCTATTGCATAAAATATATTGTAGTTTGTATTTTTAGTGTAATTAAATGGAAAACAGTTCAAGGGGGTATGACAATTTTTGCAAGGCATTGTATTGGGCTGCTTAAAAATGCTTTGTGATGTGTGTTTTGGCTTCCTGGAAAATACATTTAGAAAATGGTTCCATGTAGTCTACATTTTAAGGGAAAACAAAGCAAAAGCATGCTTTTGAAGTCTTCCAGCAGGGCTGAAGCACCTGATATAGAAACCTCCAATAACACAGTTGTAAAATGAAGAGGACTCATTCATCAGAAAGTCTGAAATGTAACTGGTTTATGAGGTTGCTACAACTTGTTGTTCCTACAACAAGTTCAGAAAGCATTTAGGATCCGAACTGAACTGTTCTAAACGGCTGCAAATAATGTGGGTCAGCAGCAATCTTATAAAATAAATGGGCTGGGGTAATTTAGGCCAAGCACTCTTTTGCTCAGATAATATTCTTTCCCATTAATGTCACAGCAGAACAAACACCAGATTTTTCTGTGCTTTTTTTTTTTTTTTTTTAGCTTTTAATAGAGACCCATCTAAATACATCAGTGAGTGAGTTAACCTCCCACTCTCACACGTCTCCTAAAATAGCTTGAGTGAAAAGAAGGTCTGTTGTGTGGGTCTGTCACAGACCCTTTTGGGCACCGAGAAGATGTGTCCCCCTTCCATAGCCTTCCCACTGACTGAAGCATGCACAAAGACAAAGCATGTCAGATGCAATTGCCATAGACACACAGCGGCCATGACATCATTCTGCACACAAGTGACCCCCTGGCTCTGTGAAGAACGAAAGGGGACGAGTGCAACGTGTGGTAGAGTACACAAACCCAGCACCCTCTGCATGCTTTGAGCACACAAAAGAAAACCAACATGAGCAGTGATGTCAAATGGTTTCCCATAGAGAGGTGCTGGGAAAGATTGGGGAAGCAGCAGCCCCTTTTTTTGGCACATTTAAAATCACTTTACGGACTACATAGTTAAATATTTTGTATTATGCATGAGGCAAGAAGATCAAAAATAAACTTAAATTTTATCATGGAGGTTTGAGCTGAAGAGACACAAAAGCAAGCTGAAAAATATGTTGTTCCTGTGGTGTGAAATGATGCAAAAGAATACAAACTAATAGGCAAATATTTGATTTATAATTTCACCCTCAGCAAGAAAACTGCAATACAACTTTAAACCTATCCAAGCTGAGTTTGTATGGATGCATGTGATTGTGCTTGGCCTTCAGTATGCTGCCCCCTGTTGGTGATTCTAAAATCTAAAAAACAATGTTTCCACATGAGGCAGCCACTGAATAGGACCTTTACTGTTTGGCCATAACATTATGTCCTTTGATAGGTGGAATAAATAACATTATATCTTTATCATGGCGCCTGATATATTAACCCCAGAAAGAAGCAGTGAAGGTGGATGAACAAACATTTAATGAAAGGGGAAAAAAACTTCATACAACTAACTTGTAAATCAGTTATTCTTATGTGTATAAACAGAATAGAAGTGCAGTGAATAGAATAGAAGTGGTTGCTTCATTTAAAAGTGGAAATATATGTATGTACTCAGATCAACTGAAATTAAAATTAAAATGTTAATGCAAAGTTACCCCTCGAGCTATTATACAACCTGTTTCAGCAAAACAAATAAAACCCAACACAATGCAGAAAGCTCCCCACAAGTGTTCAGTTACTTCCTCAATGTTTGTAGATTTCTAGATTTCTAATGTGGTGCAGTAAGCTCACCTATACACATGGAGTCAAAAAGCTTTGCATGACTTCCTGCTTGTTTGCATAATACCTCACCTGCTTTTATATTTGCATAAATATCATTTTTGGGAATTCAGATCATGTGACACTTTTTTTTAAACTTGCCTATTTCCAGCAAGACATTTCGGGTGAGAGATTTGAGAGGCGGGATGAAATCGTTATTAATTATTGACTATTTCAATTTTCCTGATATAATTTACCTGAAATTGGGACCATTTATCAATCTATATAATTTAAAACACTTCAAAAGCTGCAATTGTTAAAAACAAATTGTGTTATCACACCACCGCAAGTTACAGTTTTTGTTTTTTGTTGTTTCTGTAACCTAAGATGTATTTGTTGCACAAGCACTACATTTCAGCCATTTGATAAGGCTGAAATGGAGAGCATGGTATAAAAATGTAGGATGATTGGAGAATAGTGGAACTAATGGGCCTAAGTAAGTGAAATTAGTGTGATGCAACTGCATAGCACAGAAAATGAATTGGGACATAGGCTTCAGGAATTGGTAATGTTGAAGACGAGGACGCTGAAGTAAAAAGATACAGAGGAAAGGAAAGATTCACCACCTGATAGAGGCCAAGGACAAAATAGAGCAAAATATTATATATGAATGTGGGAGGTTTGCTTTAAGGATTATTTCAACTCACAGAAAAATGTTTTAATTATTTTTATTGATTGTTTGATTTTATGTGCTCTATTTCACCTGCTTTTCTTCTCTTCTTTTTATTTTTTTGCCTAAGCGCCATGTTGCAAATTGTGCTCCGGTGCTCTCCACAGCATTCGTGCTTCGTCTCACTGCACCAATATGTTCTTCCGCGAAATAGGTTTACAATTACAGTATTCTTCATTTTCTGAAGTTATTACTCACACCAGAAGACAGAAACTCATCTTTTTATTCAAATAACATTTTTTTACTTAAATGTCCAGGTTGCTTTAATTCATGCAACGTTTCCCGCAATTGCGATTTTAGGATCTATTTTGTCTCAAAAAACAAGTTCCACCCATTTCGCCATTTTATGTTCAATAGCTGCTTTGTTGAGGAGAAGAAGCCAGGGGCTTTTAAGCGTTTAGCATCAACATATTGAATTACACCGAAAATTTAGATAATACAAATCAATTATTGTCTTACGATATAGTAACTACTGCAATTTTTTATTTGAAATAAATCTATGAAAAGTGGTATGTTAGAAAGGTTTGGGAAAGTAACCTTACCCAACTAGTCAGGCAACGTGTTTTCCTGTCGTTGACTAGAAAAAAAAAAAAACGACTAGTCAAAACATTTCTCTGAAACTGTTAATTATAAGAAGGCAAATTGACGACCAACGTGCAATCCCCGAAGACCGAGGAGATGGCGAGTTCAGTGGGAAATGTGGCCGACAGCACAGGTTGGTTGTTTCACATAGAGCTAACAGCTGCTAGCATCACTGTTTAAGATGATTTACAACCGTTAAAGCGTGCTTAACTTGGAAAAACATAAACTATTAAAGTCGATCGGATGCTCCTTAAACTGTGTTTTAGCCACGGCGGTATTTCAATTATTTCTTGAACACTATATTTTAGGGATTTAACAAAGGAGGCCCGTTGTCATACTAGCATCTTTTAGCAGTGTTTGTAACGCATTTTATTTTCTGAATGTGCACTGAACAAATATGAAACTTAACTCTGTGATAAATGTTTATCTTATTTACGAAAGTCGCCTTTAAATAAAGATATTTTTTTTTTTTGCTCGAATCTTGAAATGGAGTAAATTTGAGGACGTGATGTTTTTCTGTATGTCAAAAACTGCTTCCTAAATTTAGAATAGGGGATATTTTATTGAGAGTCCCAATTTTCACCCATATTGGGATCTGTTGCTGCGTTTTGCTGATAAAGCTGGCTGACAAAAGGCAGCACAGGGTGGCGCAAATGCTGCACCGGTTTAGATTTCTTCATCTATGCCCCATGTTTTTATTTGAAATAAATCTATGAAAAGTGGATAAAACCAAAAAGTTATTTATTTTGAAGTTAAGCTATCATTAAAGAATTTGCATCGTTTTGTTAACTGATATTGTGTTTGTACAAGTATTGCATAATTGTCGCGAGAGGATACAGCCATGGTATCTTTCATATTTAATAGGTTTGTTGAGCAAGATTTGCAAGTGTTTATGGTTCTGCTCCTCCCTGCTAAGCCAGTTTGCATTTCAGATAGGTATTATGTGAGTAATGTAACATGTTGGACGAGTCACAAATGAACATTTTGAACATTGAAATACCTTCTACTGGATATTATATATATATATATTTACATTTTTGCATAAGATCAGCAACTCTTATTTAATGGAGAGTGAGATGAAGTTGGATAATCGTCTAATTTCTTAATTTTTGTACCACCTCAACTTCTATCAAAGATCCCGCAGCACATTTTTTGTCTTTTGTGTGTTCAGTTAGAATTTATGTCTACCAAATCCTAATTGCAAATGCTCAAGAGTTTCATTCTGACAACTAACTTGTCATATAGTCGGACTGTGGCTGTCACGGTTGGGTAAGAAAATTTGGCCACACCTTGCCGAAGAAACTTGATTTACTACAATCTTTAAGCACAATGGCGTCAAATGTGGGAAAACATTTGTAGGAAAATTTTCAAGCTGCTGTTGTTTTGATCTATTTTTGACAATCAATTCAAGTTAATTATGTTTTGGAAATCTTAAAGGCACTTTGTTGTATGAGAGTATCAATAAATTTGAAAATACAATAAATACATTTACTGTGGGTAGGTTAGTTATAAAAATAACTTTTTTTTATATAGTCTCTGTTTAACTGCCAGAGCTTAGAAATGAATTCAGCAGTATCTTGTTTAAATGACAACTTTTCTCGTTACATCAGATTAAAACAACTCATTATTAAAGCCAATTTATCTTCTCTTTTAAATAAGGGCACAAGAGTAAAAAAGCAATACCTCTTGCAATTTTTAGATGTTTCTTTTTAGAGAAACAGAGTGAGGAGAGTCTGTAAAATATTTGGTTGCAGTTGTTTAGTACAGGATGAAAAAGGAGGCTCAAGACATGGCAAAGTTGTTTCAGTGCCAAATCAGAAATGATGTAGATGTAACTTTTTCAGTAAAACCTTAAAATAGAAATGAGTATTTTTATTTTTCACTAACTGGATAAACTACCAACCTTCTTGGCTCTATGTGCAGTGGGGGCTATGAATATTTTATATATGAATATAACCTAATATATAAAATTGAGTGGAAAATATTTTCCCTGTACATCATCCTTTCCCCCATATTTGTTTCATCTCACACATTTTCATGTTTTTTTTTTTTTTTTTCTGTTAAATACTTTTCTATGTTTTATTCAATAAAAACATTTTGGTACTTACCAATATCTTGGTCCTGATAAATCAGTACTGGTGAATTGATGCCGTCTCATTCAAAGGTTTAGCAACCTGCAGTGTTGACGTTCACTAAATGCATCATATGTATACGAACGCTCAATTACAGCCTTGCATTTTATCTCATTAAACCATCAGGTTTAAATTTTTGTGCTCCAATACAACATTGATGCTTTTCAAATTTTTCCATTGTTACTGCTTTATTTAACATTGATTTTTATCAGTTCCTTCAGTTGAGTTCATTTTATATTTTATAATGAAAACATTCTCATTCTTTTGTTTTCATTTGTCTGATTTCATTCCTTCCATCACCTCTAACGTGTTGTTTTCCCCCCTCCTTGGCTTGTGTTGGTGCTCCAGAACCAACAAAACGTATGCTTTCCTTCCAAGGGTTGGCTGAACTGGCGCACCGGGAGTACCAGTCAGGAGATTTTGAGGCAGCTGAGCGCCACTGCATGCAACTATGGAGGCAGGAGCCTGATAACACAGGCGTGTTATTGCTTCTGTCCTCCATCCACTTCCAGTGCCGAAGACTTGACAGGTATCACTTACCTAGCGCCTTGGCGCACACTGAACATGCGGTGTGGTGGTAGCTGACGACAATGGGGCTTCCTGGTTTGTGTACACGCAACTAAACTGGAAAAAACTTTGAAAATACTGAGATGCACTGTTTAATTAGGTTTCATACTTTCCATTTTGGTTGCATACGGTACTTGTGACAAAGGAAGAGGGTTCTGGGAGTTGACAGTCTTAATAGTGTCTTGCTTTTCTCACTTTTTAAACTAAGACCTTCATCAGGAAGAATTGATGGCAGGATAAAACGTTCACACAGTTTACAGCACTACTATTTTTTGTTATTTTGCCTCCATAAAGACAGAAACAGTGGGAGTATGTTAGTGCAATACGTTTCACAATGTTGTGATTATGTTCCATCCTATCAGTAAAACGTTATTTCAGATTCACACTTTCATTAGCATCTCATTAAATGAATATGTTGGATAGGTTTCTGAATTTCCTGAGTTGAAATTTCAGCCAGTTCAGGTCTACAATGCTAAAGAATGGAGTTACTGGTCTGTGGCTGTCGATGCAGATTAAACTAAGTCATAGTTTTAGCCTCTAACAAATCCCAGTTCTCTTTCCAGTTCCTTGTTTGTCTTTCCTATTCTTCAAACTAATTTGCTGAGCTTGTCACAACTTAAAAAAAAAAGGGGCGTGAAAGCAGCTTTGATTATCTCACTTCTGTGTTTCAATATAACAAACTGTCAGTGTTGGGCTTCTAAGGGCTTGATTGTACCACTTTAAGACAAGTGTCTTCTTCCTGCTTCTTGTTTACTGCTGTTTCTGCCCAAAGTTGCTGGAATGTAACTATCATCTCCCCATTTTGTTTTTCTTCCAAGGTCTGCTCACTTCAGTACCTTGGCTATCAAACAGAACCCAATGCTTGCAGAGGCCTACTCCAACCTCGGGAATGTGTACAAGGAGCGTGGGCAGCTGCAGGAAGCCATAGAGCACTATCGCCATGCGCTAAGGCTGAAGCCAGATTTCATTGATGGCTACATCAACCTGGCAGCAGCCCTGGTGGCTGCAGGAGACATGGAGGGGGCAGTGCAGGCTTATGTGTCTGCATTACAGTACAACCCGGTAAGTAAAAGACACATTTCTGTTGCTTTAGAATGTAATCACTGATTTTGAACTGAGTTATAAAAACTGAAATCTGTCCGCCTCCCCAGGATCTCTATTGCGTGCGTAGTGACCTTGGTAATTTGCTGAAGGCTCTCGGGCGTTTGGAAGAGGCTAAGGTACGTTGTACTGGGTTGGCTCTGATATATCTGTGTTCTTTTTGTTTTAGATTATATTGCTTTTTGTTTCTATTTGAAGTGTACACTAAGACCTGATAGTCGCTCTTCATATTACCCTTTTATACATTTTAAATCGCATACAAATTCCCTTTGAGTAATGCCTCCAGCTAAGGCAGAAAACTATCAGTGAATTTCTCAACCAGTCTTAGCAAAGTCCTTTAGTAAATATTGGACTGGAACCAGTAAGCATCCATATGAGGCAATCGGGTTTTAACGGCAGGACTGAAAAAATCCTGATGATTCCCTCCAGACAGCCTCATTTTGTTTTCCAGTAACTTTCACACATCTGTCCATACAATATTATTTTAGTCCCACTACCCTTTGCTGTACACTTTTAGCAAAGGTCAGCCCCCTGCCCTTTCAGGAAGAAAGGCTGGAGTTTTTAAATTCACCCAACGTATCCAACCTCGGCCGGGCATTTTCATGTAGTCCTGACTGGAGGGAAAATGCTGGCTCGGTCTTGGAATTAAACATGAACTGATGACAAGCTAGGTTATCTTTTGGAAGTGCAAAAGATAAGATGGTTTATAACCTAATTGCTATACTCCTATTTTGTATGTAAACTACTTAATGATTGTATCTTTTCATGTTGCTTTGCTGTCAGTTCAGTCGCTGTCAGTGTGGGTTTTTTCCCACCCCTACAGTCACCATGTAATTTTGTCTTATGAAAAATTGTTCATTCTAGGGGGTGGCAATTTTGGTGGGGTTCAAATGTGGAGGCACGGAGTTGTCCTGCCGGTTACAGGCCATCTTATTTCGTGCTAGAGGGGGGTAACGGAGTGGGGAGGAGCACCGGGGAGTCACAACCTCCTCCGCTCTGTCGCTCCGCCCCCCGCGCGCTCGCTAAGGTTTGGTGGGGTTTACGCGCTCTGAGCTGTCTTCCTGACCAATCGCTTCATCCACTCTGCACTCCAGCACACTTGCATTCATTTATTCATGTGTACATAAATCAGTTATTTTAGATCATAGCTGACGATTAAAGTACCATACAGATGGTTATCTATTCGGATAACCGCTGAACTCATGTATTTTTAATAGGCCAACTCAAAAAAAAAATGTCTCCAGTTAAAATGGCGGCTGTAGCGTCAAGCAGACAGCTCACTATGTACTCCACCACCTGCGTCAGATGCTTGGTTAGAAAGACAGAAACGTGCGCAGCAACTGCGATGACCTCTTTATTTCAGAACTGTGGAGACTTCTAGATACAAGTAATTAATCCACAGACCTTTTTCTCCACCCATTGGCCAGGATTCAAGAAAGCAGGCCAAGATAAGGAAATCAAAATATTTCATGAAAATGCTAAAAAGTAAAAGACAAGCAATAAATAATTTTTCTTTCCTTTTTTAAAATATGTAATAATATTCCCAAAGAAATGGAATCAGTTCATTTGGGAAAGATCAAGCCAGTAGCTGCCCTCCTGTAAGTTGATGTAAAAGCTAATTTGAAGGCTAACTGGAAGTCTGACCTTAAGTCGCTGATTAACTATTCACATGAAAGCCTTTCTTCCCTCCCAGTTACCCTCTTAGCACTCCTTTTTGTTTCCTTTGAAATGCTACATTCATTGCATGACTGAAAACTAGGAATAGCATTCTGCTCTTTTTTTTTTTTTTTGTTGGTTGTGTTTTTGGTGTTTTATTTCCATATTTTAAAAGAATGTATTGTTTGGAACCTTTTACTAACGATCTTGTTTTCTGATTTTGTCTCTTTTGGTTTTTTCCACAACTGATACTGTTATTTAGAAGGTTTCAGGTGGGTGACACTATTCCTGCGTAGGTGCCTGGCGGAAAGGAACACTAGGGCAGCCTCAGTCCTCTCCTCTTCTTCCAGCCAGCTGCGACCGCCACTCTGACAAAGTCCAAAAATATGGTAACGGGTTTGTAAATGCCAACAAAAGAAAAACCACCTCTCTCCATGCTTGAGCTCCTCTGTCTTGTGGCTTCCTTTGAAGAGCAAAAAGAAACAAAAGTAACATAATTTACAGTAAGCACTTCTTAAAATAAGCTCTACTAATTAACCAGTTTTATATTATATAAAAAGAAAACTTGGATATGGAAGCTATAATCGTGATTTTTATTTAAAAAAAGAAAGCAAGTAAGAACCCTCTAACTCTTACATATTGGTTATTTTTCCTGTTTTATTTTGTTTTTTCCTTCTTTATTTGGAGTTTCAGCGTTCTGATGATGCAGATAGTGCGCTGTGAGTCTGCAGTAGCGCAGGGGCTGCGCAGCGTTACCCTTCAAGCAACCAAAATGGCGGAAAGCGCACGCATGCTCACCCTTATCCCCTTCATTCCCTTTGGCCTGTTGGTTGTGGACCTCTCCCCACTTAAACCAGCCTCGCCCCCGAGTGCACCCAAATTTTCAATCATATTTGGCTCAGTGAGAGATTTTTGTCTCTTAGATTAAATATTTCGATTAATCGTTTTCCGTGTTTATTTCTTCTCCTTCTCTAACACTCTTTCTGATATTCCTGAGCCTTAAAACAATTTGCCCCTAGTTTATTTCTGAACCCACATTGGCCCCCTTCTTTTACCTGGCCAACTTTCCGGGTGCCAAGCGTGGGCTAGTCTGGTGTTGCAGTTCCTCTGCAGGGGTTGGTGGTCTGCAGCTGTCCCATCTGGCCAAAAAGCAAGCGCAGCAGCAGCGAAGTAACGCCTTTGCCAGGCGCAAGGTCATTGCGAGCAGCGAGAAGTGGTGCATTGTGGTTGTGGCAGTAGAGCCACGCGGCGCGCTGGCGATTGTTGCGCATGCTTTACAGGGACCATCACCTGCACTAACTGGCCAGCATCCACGGTTGTGAGGTTCATGCCAACATGCGTACTAGGTTATTTTCTCACTCTAGCTATTGAATGTAATACTGTAATGTGCAATTCCTGGTACAAATGATTAACTTGCCACTATATTTTGAAAATGTGGTCATAACTACAGGATGAGGGCCTACGTGTAGGTGTTGGTTGGATCCGCGCAGCGTAGGAAAAAGCAATGCAGCTTTGCGCGGCAGACTTTTGCGCCAGCGAGCCCATGCTGTAGACTCACTTTTTGCCATCATGGAGAATGGACACTAATTTTCTTTTCTCTGCCCTTTTTGTTTTTCTTACTTTTATTCTCAATCTATTTTATTTTACAATCCCTCCCCTGCTCTACCTTTTGTCCTCTTTCCTGTGGTATTCATTGTAAATCCACTGAAGGCTTGCTACCTGAAAGCCATTGAGACTCAGCCCAACTTTGCAGTGGCTTGGAGCAACTTGGGTTGTGTGTTCAATGCCCAGGGAGAAATATGGCTCGCCATCCATCATTTTGAAAAGGTAACTATAATTTATTGTACTAAGGTGTCCAAACAGCCTTGTGAAAGAGAAAAAGGAATGTTTTTCTTCTTATTATTATTATTTCTATTTAAATAACATCCTTCATCAATACTACATATAGCTTGACTTAACATTTTGGTTAACTTTTTGACTTAACACTTCAAAATCATTATAAATCTGAACCAGTGAGTCTATCAAAATTGTAAATTGTTGGAAGTATTCATACAGCAATTTTTATGTTCACTATATTTGCAGAATCAGTATTTTTGAAGTTTACAAACTGCATCAAAGATGTAGTTTTGATTGGACAAATGTGTCAACAATAGAACAAATGCAGATGCCGAAAAAACCAGAAGTTAGTTTCTAATTTAACAAAGATAATGCCATTATTCTTTTATATTTTGTGTTGCATACCAATAGTAAAATATATTTAAAATAAATGTTTACACTCAAGTGTCATAATGTCACTGTTGTTGTAAAACCTATTTGGGACAAATCTAAATAACTTGAGTTGAAGGAATATGGAATTTTATAAATAGAAAATGCAAAACCAATCTGATATATTTTGCCGGAATTTATGTGTATTTTTTCAATATTGTTTAAGCGCATTTCTTTTCTAATTTTAGGCAGTGACTCTGGACCCAAACTTTCTTGATGCATACATCAATTTGGGCAATGTTCTCAAAGAAGCCCGCATCTTTGACAGGTGAGTTTAAAAGATCGCAAAAGTCTGGTCTTACTTTCTAAAAACAAAGCTTTCTCTAAAACGTGAGGCTCTAAACTGACAAACATTCACATTTTTTTTAAGTGAAAATTTTTCCTAATCCACCAAAACATCAATGTTTTTGAATTGTTCACACAGCAGCGCTGGAATTTCTGCTGTCTTAGAGATATTTTCAAAGACTTAGAAGATATGAACTGGTACTATTAAAAACCTGACATTGCTTATGGATAAATTTGTAATTAGCACTTCTAAATTCAGTTAATCTACATATGCTGGACATTAACTTGTGACAAACAATATTCTATAATAAGCTCACTAGCTTATTATCTCACGTACTATTTGTACTAAACGTATTGCTGGTCCTCATTTAACTTTGTAACTATTTAATCTATGTAACTTCATACTACTTTTATTCAGGACTGAATTGTTGCAACTTACCAGAAGTCTCCAACCTGTTTAACAGTACAAGTCATATTTGGATCATTTTTGTCCGCACTTAACATATAGATGTAACATAAACTGTTGCAGAGCAGACATTTTAATGATTACCTGTGTGGTTTCAGAGCTGTGGCTGCCTACCTGAGAGCCCTGAGTCTGAGCCCTAACCATGCCGTCGTCCATGGCAACCTGGCCTGTGTCTACTATGAGCAGGGCCTCATTGACCTTGCTATTGACACCTACCGCCGTGCTATTGAATTGCAGCCCCACTTTCCTGATGCCTACTGCAATTTGGCCAATGCCCTGAAGGAGAAAGGAAATGTAATTTGCCCTTCATGTTATGCATTTCAAACGGTTTTTGCTCCTACTTGCACCAGTCAACAATTGTTAAATACGTCCTGTCATGATCAGGTTTCTGAAGCTGAGGAGTGCTACAATACAGCTTTGCGTTTGTGTCCAACTCATGCCGACTCCCTTAACAATTTGGCCAACATAAAGCGTGAACAGGGCAACATCGAAGAAGCTGTTCAGCTTTACAGAAAAGCCTTGGAAGTAAGTTTTTGTTGTTATGAACTGGTTGGATAGGAAAGTGAGCACCGTCACTTAATGGTGTTTTTCCTTTTTCCATATTTGTCCTTCAGGTGTTCCCAGAGTTTGCTGCAGCTCACTCTAACCTGGCCAGTGTCCTGCAGCAGCAGGGCAAACTTCAGGAGGCCCTCATGCATTACAAGGAGGCTATAAGGTTTGTATTTACAATAAACTACAGGCATATTTAGAGATGCCATTTTCTGTTGCTGTGCCAAAAGATGTATATTCCCATATTTTATGTATATCCAACCTATCAGTGAACACCTGTGCTAAACGTTGCTTTAATTTTAGGATCAGCCCCACATTTGCTGACGCCTATTCCAACATGGGTAACACGCTGAAGGAAATGCAGGATGTCCAGGGAGCGCTGCAGTGCTATACTCGTGCCATCCAGATCAACCCTGCTTTTGCTGATGCTCACAGCAATTTGGCCTCTATCCACAAGGTGGGGCTGTTTTCTGGTTTCAGTGTTAGGTGTTGCAGTTTGATGCCTGTACAATTGTTTTCAAACACAAAAACAACTAAACGTAAGGAATTCAAATTAAACCCCACCTTGCTTTTAAACTAACCTATTAATGTGTTAATTAGGATTCTGGAAACATCCCAGAAGCCATTGCATCTTATCGAACAGCCCTAAAACTCAAGCCAGACTTCCCTGATGCTTATTGCAACTTGGCTCATTGCCTGCAGGTTTGTATGATCTTGTTTATTTTACAATCTAGTTGAATTTAGCATTGACAACTTTAAATGTAAATTTATCTGGTTTCTCTATTTTTTTTTTTTCTTTTTCTTTTTCTTTCCTTGCTTTCTCAGATTGTGTGTGACTGGACTGATTACGACGAGCGCATGAAAAAGCTCGTTAGCATCGTGGCTGACCAGCTGGAAAAGAACCGCTTGCCCTCGGTTCACCCCCACCACAGCATGCTGTATCCCCTGTCTCACGGCTTCCGCAAAGCCATAGCCGAGCGCCATGGAAACCTTTGTCTGGACAAGGTACTCGCAATGATCAAAGCAAGTAACGTTTAAATTATATTTTTGGGTGGTGGTGTTGGATGGGCCGGTATATGGGGGAGGTAAGAAATCAGCGAGGCTTAACTTAAATAGAAAAAGAGCAGAAGGGGCTGGTGGTGAACTGGTTGCTTGCTATGTAGGAAGATTTAAAGGAAGGGTGTGGCAGATTCTACTTTTCATTGATTCTCAGACAATTTGACTCATTCTTTGTAGAATTTTCTCCTCTGCTATGTTGGTATGTTCACCCTTTTTCTTACTCTACAGATTAATGCACTCCACAAACCTGCCTTTGAGCATCCTAAAGATCTGAAGAGCAGCGGCGGTCGCCTGCGCATCGGTTATGTCAGCTCCGACTTCGGCAACCATCCAACCTCTCATCTGATGCAGTCCATCCCTGGAATGCACAATCCTGAAAAATTTGAGGTACAGAATCTTTTTTTGTGTTGTCTCAATATTCTGTATCATACTTTATCATATGTTCAGCAGCTATGTCTATCAATTTACTACAAAAGTTAGATTCTAAAAAGTTTGTTTGCCGTTCCGTTTTCAAAGGTTTTCTGCTACGCTCTTAGCCCTGATGATGGTACTAACTTCCGTGTGAAAGTGGTTGCAGAAGCTCATCATTTCACAGACCTCTCTCAGGTAACCTTTCTGAGCTGGAGATTACTTTTAGGTTTTGATCAAGATAAATGTGGGAAAAAAAAGGAACTCTACTCCCTGTTCCATTGCCTAAACGGTTGCATTGATCTGTCCATCAGTCTTTCAACAATCTATTTTCTTTCTATCTATTCTCTATTTATCCATCATCCTTATTCATTATTCCATCTGTTTTACTATCTGTTTGCCTATCATTCTTTGGATTATGCAAGTTTCATATTGACTGTCTCACCTAGGCAGAAAAGCTTGACACAAGTTGATTGTGAAACATATTTGCACATATAATTGTCCTTTGTTTTCAGATTCCTTGCAATGGGAAGGCAGCTGATCGTATTCATCAGGATGGAATCCATATTCTGGTCAACATGAACGGATACACCAAAGGAGCACGAAATGAGCTGTTTGCCCTTCGCCCCGCCCCAATTCAGGTGAGCTTCTGTCAGATGTTCCTGTAGAGGAAAATGAAAAAATAAGGAACATAATTCCCCAGCTTTCCTTATGTTAGTTATTTTTGACCTTGAAAAAAAGCTGAAATGGCTGTTTCTGCACATTGAACAGGCGATGTGGCTTGGTTATCCTGGAACCAGCGGCGCTCCGTTCATGGACTACATCATCACTGACAAGGAGACGTCTCCTGTTGAAGTAGCTGAACAGTACTCTGAAAAACTGGCCTACATGCCCAACACCTTCTTCATTGGAGATCATGCCAACATGTTCCCTCACCTCAAGGTTTGTGAAGCACCCCATTGTTGCCACACCTCTTATTGTTCTGTCATAGAGAAACCATCTCAATTCTTCATCAACTCTGCAGAAAAAGGCAGTCATCGATTTCAAATCGAACGGACACATCTTTGACAACCGCATTGTTCTTAACGGCATCGATCTGAAGGCTTTCTTGGACAGTCTGCCGGATGTCAAAGTGATAAAGGTGCGTTTAAAGAAATTAAATGAAATAAACATTGCGAAATGAATTCACAGTGTTGATTATTGTCAAAAATTTGAGGTTAAAACTTTCCTTTGCGATCAGATGAAATGTGACAACAACCAGGAGCCGGCTGCTGGAGACACAAACGGAGCCCTGTCCATGCCTGTGATTCCCATGAACACTGCAGCAGAGGCAATCATCAACATGATCAACCAAGGCCAAATCCAGGTCACCATTAATAACTTCACCGTCAGCAATGGCCTGGCCACCACACAGGTACGACTGCTGGGCACAAATCAGAAGTATTGTTAAGATTTAGGCATTATGGTAAATTGATGCTTCAGCTCTTACTCGACAATAATTGCTTAATTTAACAGTTGTAGGGAAATGGTTTCTGTTTTATAGGTCAGTTTTTAAATGTTTATTTTAATCAGTATCTCAATGAATGTCTCAAAATATCCTTTAGTTCTATAAACACCATCCTTGGTACCAGAGACTAGGTTTAGTTTGTCTCGGATAAAATCTAAAACAAGGTTTTCCCTTGATGCTTTGAGCCTTGTTGAACAAGCTGAAGACAAAAGCAATGAAACAACACTGTTTTGCTCCCAATTGTAGATCAACAATAAAGCCGCAACCGGGGAGGAGGTGTTGCGGACCATCGTAGTAACGACCCGGTCCCAGTACGGTCTCCCTGAGGACTCTATTGTCTACTGTAACTTCAACCAGCTCTACAAGATCGATCCTCCTACTCTTCAGATGTGGGCCAATGTGAGTTGAATAGTTGTCAATTTTAACAGCTCTTTGTTTTCTCTCGGCTTTCTGAAAAGCCCACATTTATGTCGTTAATCTCCCTTGTTGCTGCAGATCCTGAAGCGCGTGCCCAACAGCGTGTTGTGGCTCCTTCGTTTCCCCGCTGTTGGCGAGCCAAACATCCAGCAGTACGCTCAGAACATGGGTCTGCCTGCGTCTCGCATCATCTTCTCCCCCGTGGCTCCCAAAGAGGAGCATGTGAGGAGAGGCCAGCTGGCAGACGTGTGCCTCGACACGCCTCTGTGCAACGGGCACACCACCGGCATGGATGTTCTCTGGGCTGGAACCCCCATGGTAACTATGCCAGGTGAGGAAGCTCATTTATTATAAGAATGACTTCATTCTTGTCTTAAATAATGGCTTTGTTTAGAGTTGATTCAATTCTGAGATATGTTTTTAATCAAACTTTCTTGCAGGTGAGACTCTTGCGTCCCGCGTGGCTGCCTCACAGCTCAACTGTCTGGGCTGTCCAGAGCTGATTGCTCAAACTCGTCAGGAATATGAGGACGTAGCGGTCAAACTGGGATCTGACATGGAATAGTACGCAGATGGCTTTTCTGACCACCTTTTTATTGGGAAATAAAGACGTTTTCTGTTGTGTCTAACTTGTTTTATATTCTCCCGTCCTGCAGCCTAAAGATGGTCAGAGCGCGCGTTTGGAAACACCGAATCTGCAGTCCCCTGTTCAACACCAAGCTGTACACAGTAGACCTGGAAAGGCTCTACCTGCAAATGTGGGAACATCACAGCAACGGCAGCAAGCCAGACCACTTGGTCAAACACCAAACAGTGGAGACCAGTGAGACCGCTTAAACTGGAAACTATTTTAACCCTGATCAGCAACATAGTTTGAACGGTCAGGTTTCACTCAAACTCCTTGCCCTTTAGTGACTGTTTCCATATTTCTCATTTACTCTAAAGGGGGGACTCTTACTTTGAAGGAGCCCACACACACACACACGTTCACACTTGGACTCCCATTATGTTGTCATCGAGTCACACATCTGCTGAGCCAGATATGAAGCCTGAGATATTTTCAGGCAGTTTGTCTGAGACTCTTGCATTGACACACTTGATGTACTTTGTGAGCATGAGAAGGTTGTGAATACCTTTATTTCCCTTCAGTACTTTTGGAACAGTGGATTTTCCTTTGAGTCCTGTCGTCGTGCGTACAGGACTAATTGCAGCTTGTGGAGAGAATGCACAGCCATCTTTCATTGTTCTATTTAGACATGGATTAAGAGTGTTGTACGTTTTAAAACGGCGTTGTTGCTCCGTTTAAATTGTAGGTTTCATCGGCTTTATCAAGCAATGAATGAGATAAATTGCGTCTGTTTTTTTTTTTGTGTGTGTAAGCTGTTCTTAAATGGCTGCAACAAGTAAATGTGCAAGTTTTGAAACACTTCCTCCCACACAAAATGCCAATTTTTAATAATTTTGTCAAAAGATTTGTTCATTAGGTGTTGTCCTATTTGATGTCAAACTGAGTTTGTCCTAACTGGACAAAAAAATTAGTTTGGAAAGCACCTGATCATCAGTTAAAGCATAAAACTGATATCTTGATAGATTTTGTTTTTTTTAATACAAGCCAGGAATTGGATTGGTAAGTATGTTCTGAACAGTTTTTGTTTTGTATTGTTTAACTGTATGCTGTCGGTGAAGCTGCAAGTCTCTACATATAATAAAAAATAGGGATTGAAACCAAAATGTTTTGTTCCGTTCTTGGTCGATACCAATAAGGACTAAATCAGCAGTCGCACAATAAATTCACACAAGAACACTAATGTATTTTTCTAAACACTACATGGAAAATTTTGGTGCATAAAACTTATTCTATGACTAAAGACGAAGAGAGTGCAGTGTTTAAATATATATTTGCTATGAAGTTGACTTATGGAAGCTTAGGATCTTCAGTGTTTGGAATCAAAATGCTGCATATCTTCTATACGTCTGCTGTGGAGAATGCGGTCTCTTCTGTCGTCGTCTGTTGAGGGAGCTGCATGAAAGCCAGGGACTTGAAAGGCTAAGCAACCCGATGAGGAAGGCTGCTTCTGTTCTGGAAACTACAATGTAAGATTATTGTGCAAAGAAGGATTTTTCATAACATACAACCCTGGTTATCCTCTTAATGAGACTTGTACAACGGAGACTCGAGTAAGAGATTTCCTCACTGTAACCCTGAATGCTACAAGAGATCTTGCATCAGCATCTACAATAATTCTTTGAGGAAAATCATGAGTTACAACTCCCTTTGGTGAATGAAGCAGCTTTGAAATTGAATGTAAAAAAAAAAAATTAAAATACAGGACCATGTGTAAGGGAGAAAGTCACCCTCAGTTCACCATGCCCATGGTGAGAACGTGATGGTGGCAGAATCATGAAGGGGCAATGTTCTTATTTAGTGAACATGGGTGAAGCCATTACTTGTGATAGATATATTAAGCCAGAAACAATTTTTGTTCTCCTCTACTTGTCCATTTTACTCACACACAAGTTAATATATTTCTTCTCCAATAAGGATTAAATCACAAGCATACAAATATTCATATCTATATCTATATAAGTGTATATATATATGATACACAAATATAGCTGAAAGGACTGCCCATCTGAGAGCACAGTTTACAGAATATGTTGACTAAATAACAAAAAACTGGTAACGGAAATATGGAGGCCTCAATAACGTTAGATGCAAAGTAACGCATTATAAAATCTTTACGTCTACGTTTAAATGAAGCTGAAAACAGTATCTTACGTGTTGCAGATGTACACGTGATGACGTATTGTTTTAAACTTACTCTGATTGGTCAAGTATCTTCCTGACGTCTGACGTAATGTTTTCGCACGATTTGAATTCACGGAACGTTTCATTGCCAACCTATTTCCGTCTCCATTTAATAATAGACGTGTCTGTGGTATCTCGATTATAGTGAGTTTTTCGATGTTTCTTGCTTTGAATGAATTCTACATTTCGGTGAAAAGTTTTCCTGCTAGCTTTAGCATTTTGATTGTTTAGTTATTGGTATGTTGCTAATGGAAATGCTAACATTTTCTTCCCCCTAAATGTGTCGCTGCAGGGCCTGTAGGCTACAGATGATTAACGATCGGTTTTAATTGAAACTGTTTTCTTAGTATTTGGTTGTGTGCTACAAGTTCTTTATTGACACCGGCATTGTTTTTGTAGGAGAGGGGCAGGAAATGAACGATGATCTCTGCAAGTCGTTTGACAGAGTTGCTAGAAAGATGGGCTGGATGGATGAGGGACTGGACTCAACCCAACAAAAGGTTACCCTTTAAACATGTCCATCGTGACCCACATGGCCTTAAGCAATGTAAACCATTTAATGAATATTTGTGGGTTTTGTTTGTAGTTGATGATTATGATCGGCAAGACGCGTAATGGTGGGATAAGTGGAGCTCCTAGCGAGTCCAGTGATGAAGAGTTTGATAATTGTGAGTGACTTCTGTTTACATCCTTTTAATGATGCGAGTCCTGTTTTCTGTAAAATATAAACTTTTTTTTTTACTATTTTAGTTCTTATGAAAAACTTTACACCGAAAACAAAAACTAAGCCACAGAAACCAATCAGTGCTGCAAAGACACCCAGGTATGGCAAACACAGCAAGAAGCATTTTATGTTTTTGTTTGTTTGTTTGTTTTTACAGTATGGAAAGATTAAACTATTTTTGGTATTTTAGCTCAAATGTTCCTGTGGTGAGCTCAGGTGATGAAGACGACTTTGAGACATGTACGTTCGTTACTACTTTTCTTTAAATGTAACTTTAAACAAAACATGGTTTCACAAGTGACTGCTGTCTTTGTCTCATGTTTCTCGTCTTGACACTGAAGTTTTGCAGCGAGTGAAAACCCCCGCCGCCAAAGCAAGGATAAGATCTGAAAGTGGCAGTGAAGACAGGTCAGTTTCTGACTTTATTTTTATTGAAATATGGCTTTGAAATTAAACAAAACAAATTTTACCCTTCCTGTCTTTTTCCAACAGCCTGAAAAACTTCATAGTGAACGATTTCTCCTCTGATGACGACTTTCTTGAAACTAAGTCATCCTTAAAAGGTAACGTTTTTAAGTTATTTTAGCTAAGATTTTCCCTTTAACTGCGGCACTCTTTTGAAATTTGAAGTTCAGTTTTGGTCACATCTGACCAAAGACTGTTTGCTGTGCCATCTGCATGGATTCCAGCTAAACAAGACCTCTTAATTTTAAATTACAATTTAAAATGATCTCTTTTTCTCCAGTGTGATTATTTATTTGGTCACTTCCCTGAATATGCAACATACTCTTACATTTTGATCTTACTGTAATCTTTTTTTGGCAAGTTGAGTGAACTGATGAAATGAGATGGAGCAGCATTTGCAAGTTAATTATATGTGCTTTCTATATTGCAGTTCCTGAGAAGATCAAAACTCCAGCAGGGCAGCGTCCATTCAGAAAACCTCTCGCGGAGTTAAACTCGCCCGTGTTTGTTAGTGACAGTGGGGACGATGATGACGAAAACATTATCATAAGGAGTACTTGGAAGATTCGTCACTCAAAGCCCAAACCTCTGCAAAGCGTTGAAAAGAGTGAAAACAAGCAGGAAGAGAATCGTTCACCGTTGCTGCCCAGTTTATCTGACTTCCTCTGTCCTCCCAGTAACACTTCGGCATTAACAACTTCACCCAAGCGGACTTTTTCAGCACCTTCTAGGCTGGACAAGTCGAGCGATTCTGAGGAGGAGTTTGCATCCCTGTTGGAGAGACTGAAAAAGAAAAACAATCTCACCAGCACCACATTCACCCCAAAGACCAGTAAAGGTAAAGTCTCGATAAACTTTTGTGTGCCTAATATCTGTTTCCTTAATTTTATTTTATCTTATTTTTACTTTAGAATCTGAAACAAAGCTTGTGGTCTCAGCTCCTGCTGTGAAACCATTTACAACACCAAGCTCAAAACCGATCAAGGAGAAACCTCAGGACGTAAAAACACATGGAAAATCCTCCATTTTGAAGCCTAACGTCAGTCAGACGGACCCCAGACCCGCTGCTGTGAGCAGGTACATCTGCCTTCACCAACAGCGAGTCTGAATCTTGCCCACTTTAAATGTCGTGTATAGAGAGATTTATCTGTACTTGTTCTGTCCAGGATTGCGGTGTGTAAAACCCCTGGCTGCTTCTTAGAGTCACTCACAGTTCCTGGCTCCATATATGGATCCATTTTCAAGAAGAATAAGGAAGAACTCACAAGCAAGCTGTACCAGCTTTACAATACCAGCGTGTTTGACAACAAGGTGATCTGAATCCAAACTTTCTCTTGCTTCATTTTAGATTTAGATGGAAGAAACTTCAGTGTTTAAGTGATTGTCAATGCACACTTGAATTGTTAATTTAGTTAACGTATTTTTGTTAAATACATGCACACATACTCATGTGTGCAGTAATATTATAAGAAATAGCCTCTTTTGGCTTTGTGCACGTTGGGATAATTGTGTGCATCAGAGGCGATGCTGTTTTCTGAAGTGCAAGTGCAAATGTTACATTTTGGTGTACATTAGGGCTTCATGACATCAGAAAAATATTCCGTGTTCATTCATGTCATGACAAAAATAAAATGACTTGCAAAAAATCAACAAATACTTAAGTCTGTAGTGTTAATGTTCATATGCTTTGTTTAATTGCAGTCAGATCCTAGTTATTGAGTGTTGTGGTTGAGTATAATGGTAATGTTTCCATTAGCTGTGGCACCCTTAGCCTGTGCTGCTTAGTTATACCACCAGTACTCACCACGCCTAATAAGCTATTTAAAAAAATTGATTTGCAATATTAACTTTATTGTATATCGATGGCTGTTTTTATTTTTTTTTTAGCTCCCAACCAACATGTCTGTAACCTGGAATAAGAAGATGCGGAAAACAGCGGGTTACTGTATCACAGGACAGGAAAAAGGTGGAGGAAATCGCTACGCTCGCATCGAGCTGTCCGACAAAGTCTGCGACTCTGCAGGTGAGACTCCTAAAAGGGAAATGCTATGTAGTGATGTCTGATCACAAGTGAATATGTTGCCTTTTGGGCCAGTACCTGAGTTCAGCGTTTTTTCCGCCCGTCTCAGATCGTCTCAGGGACACGCTGATCCATGAAATGTGCCACGCTGCCACGTGGCTGATAAACGGCGTGAGGGACGGACACGGAAACTTATGGAGGCTGTACGCACGCAAATCCACACTCATGCATCCTGAGCTGCCCATGGTGACGCGTTGCCACAGTTATGACATCAAGTACAAGTTCCAGTATCAGTGCAAGCGCTGCCAGAATACGTAAGTCTGAGCAGTGATCAGGCTGATTTCTCGTCTACTCTGACATCTGACCGTCCGTTTTTGATTGTGACTCATTCAGACTTTTTTCCTCTAACATTGAGGCAACATTAGGTAAAAAAATATTCTGAAGTTACTTTGACAGAACTATTTACATTTGAATCCAGTTTCTTTTTTTTTACGCTTGATGCATTTTGAGGAATAGAAATGAAAAATGTTCAATATTTGACCAGACAATCAAAGACATTTGGCCGATTTGTTCATGATTGATTGGAACAGCTCTAATTAACACCACTGAAACAATTTTCTTTTTAATTGGTATAAACCGTTCACCACATATTCTCGGCAACTATTTTTTTTCTGATTCTTCGCAGGATCGGCCGCCACTCCAAATCTCTGGACACTCAGAGGTTTGTGTGCGCGCTCTGCACAGGTCAGCTGGTCTTACTGACTCCTTCGAAGCCACGGGCTCCCACGCCTTTCGCCACATTTGTCAAAGAGAATTATGGGAATGTGAGGCAGGAGCTGGCGGGGCAGAGCCACGCGGAAGTGATGCGAAAACTGAGCACCGACTTTGCCTCGAAGACCAAACTTGGTGAAGGCTGAATGAGCGGACTTACTGAAAACTCTTTATCTCATTCGATGTTCTTACCTTTTCGGGCCACTGTGATACTTTTTCGTTTTCTTTTTTTTTTTCTTATCATTGGTTGCTGTAACTGGAAATGTGAACAAGAACAGCAATGTTTTATGTCCAATTTATTTTTTTGTATTCAAGTTGATAGAACTGTCTTATGTCTTATCCTCTCTCTGGAATATGCTGGATTTTTTTATTTTTTTTGCCAGTAATTTTAACAATAAAAATTTGGTACATAAAACAGATATATATTTTAAGTTTTTCTTGCCACTAGTGGCCTTCATCTGCAGTAGATCAGGCAGGAAAGAGACGGGGAGAGAGAATGGCGGGAGACATGGAGCAATGGGCTCAGGGTCAAGAGTTCAACTCTGAACGGCTGCGTTGAGGACTAAAAGTCTGCCATGACCCACAGTTGGCTATGAAAGTAAACTTGGGGATGTTTATTGTACTCTAAAAATGTTTTTCTGAATTATTGATGTTAATGTAAGTAAGTAATGAGTACTACTCACATGAGTAATGTCTTTAATTGAATGGAAATGAATGTAACTGAAAGATATTTGTTTTATTACTGTGACTTTATCAAGCAAATATTTACAGGTAGGATATATTATGTCTGCTCACATGCAGCCCTGCTGTTCTTGGCTGCCGTTTAATGTAACCTAACAGAGATGAACAATTATGGATAAATGCAGCTTGCAATAGTGAAATGCAAAAAAAAAAAGAAAAGAGCAAGACTGACTGCTTCACCATATTTATTTATTTACTTTTTTTTAAATACTACTCTGCTATGTATTCACGCTTCAATTCACAATATGCAAAGCACTCGACAATTCGGAGGAGCAAATGTCCACAGCAGAATCAAATATATAGGAAACATACAATATTCAGTGCTCTGGGGATTGGTGGGAAGAGTGAGGGGTGTGTGTGTATCTGTGGAGCATCTTCCCTGACTGTGGTGGTGGCACCTTTATCAGGCGCAGGCACAAATCCACAGGGAGTGCAGGGATGAGACGGCACTCCCCGTTTATCCAAGTTAAGTTCTGCGCATTTCACTAAAAATGGCATAAAAAGGGCAAAAACGAAGAGCCCGGCAGAACTTGATCCACAAAGTCGTCTAGCAAATAAAGCACTGGAATGTACTTGTCACCGTTTTAGCAGGCACTAAGAAGTTTCAAACGATCTCAACTGAATTTGGCATCAATGTGAATCTATATTCCTTTCAGAAATCTGCAGCATGTTTAGTTTTATGACTTTAAATCAAATACGATTGGTAATTTGGCTTTTCACCTGTCGTCTTCCAGTCCTATGTTTATTCCACTGTTATATATCACCGTTCAGTTTGATACGTTTTAGGTGAAAATTATGGCACAATACAACAATTAAAAGTTTTCTACACGAGTGTATGAGCAGCATTACACACAAAGCGCTGTCCAGACGTGACTGCACCGCCAGCCCCTCTGCCTTCAGTACAGGCAGGTTTTCTTCATGATGCGCAAGAACTCCTGCTCGTTCACTTCTCCGTCCCCATCCCTGTCCGCCTCATCTATCATTTCCTGCACAAACAGGAAATGTAGACGTAAATAAAACAATGTTTTGTCGTGGATGTTTTATCGTGCCAAGTGGCTCACCTGCAGCTCCTCGTCTGTCAGGTTTTCTCCGAGCTCTTTGGCCACTCTCTTCAGGTTCTTAAAAGAGATCTTGCCTGTTTCGTCGTCATCAAACAGCCGGAACGCTTTAAGGATCTCCTCTTTGGAGTCTTTCTCAGCCTGAAAATTAAGAGAGGAATATTATTAGAAATTGTCTACTGGAAAAGTACACCGAACTGGAACGATCAAAGTCTCCAAACAGAAGTACTCTGTTGTAGCCTCCACAATTATTATCCAAAGAGTACTCCGTGTGGAGTGCCTTGCAAAACTATTAGCTTACCCCACATTTTGCCATGTTATGATTACAAAGTCTAACTTTATAGTCATAACTTCACTTTTCACTTTAAATTAAAGCTTATTCGTAGATAATATGGACCAGTCAAAGTACAAGCCTAAATCCAAAAGAGAATAGGAAGTGTGCTGAAGCTGCCCAATCTGACTGAGCTTGTAGTATGTTGCAAAGAAAAACGGGCAAAGCTGTTAAAGACAAAGCGTGGTTATAATGTGACAAAAAATGTGAAGCAGATGTATAAATGCAGCTGTAAGGCACTCTGTGCTTGCATACCATTTTCTGTGTCATGATTGCCAGGAAGTCAGCGAAGGAGATCTTCCCCGTCCCATCTTTATCCACTTCTGCAATCATCTTCTTGATCTCCTCCTTCTTTGGTTCGAACCCCAGAGCTCTCATTGCAACCTGGCTCAGAAACAGAAACATGCACTGGAGTGATCCTGGAAAACATTTTTACTCTTGTATTTCTGCTCAGAAGACCTTTTACCTTGAGCTCCTTCACATCGATGTGTCCAGAGCCATCGGTGTCAAACAGCTCAAAGGCCTCCCTGATCTCCTGCTTCTGCTCCTCAGTCAGCTCTGGCTTGGGAGTTGTCTTCTTGCGAGGAGGTGGCACTGGACCCTGTAGGGATGGCCTCTTGGCACTGGTTGCCTGTTTGGATTGCAGAAGAGGAAAATAAAATGAAGAGGCTTTACATATTTTTTTTGTACCTGTGTTTTTCACAAAACCAACCCAACAGCTCCTATTCAGAAATTGTAGTTCAAAGAAAAACGCATAAAGCCTGCCCCTACAATAAAACCTGATGTCACTTACCATTTATTACTGTGTATTTGACCAGCAGTTTACTAAAAGAAATGGGTGTTTTTCTTCTCCGCTGTAAGGCCTCTGTATCATGTAGGAAGGAGGATGAGTGGATCGCATGAAAGCTTAGCCTGACACCTCCGGTTTTATTTTACACAAATATCGGCCATAATGTGGAGGGGAATCGCGTTTCTAGCTAATAATCTGCGCTCCAGCAGCTGTCACGGACTGGACAATTTTAACCCTTTGTTTGCCAGCCGACGCACACACTAGTCCATAGCCACAGACTGAGAACCACGGTGAGGATGCTGAAAGGAGCACACGGTGCAAGGAATCAAACGCACCGGTCGGGAAAAGAGCTGATTGGTTGTTGAAAATCACAGGGTACATAGGATTACAAAATGATAAAAAAAAAAAAAAAAAAAAAAAAAAAACATCAGCTCGATATGTGGTTTTCCAGCAGTATAATAATCTTTGCATCATATACAAACACCCGTTTATCACGTTTTAAATGCCGCAGTTTTGAAATTGCCTCATTACTCACCCCCAGTGGCAGTGTGTGGTACTGTAGTGGAGTCTGCATTGATACAGCATAGGCGGAGGCGTTTTTAGGATCCTGAAACATTGGAGATTGAAACGCACAAGGGCTATTATGTCACTATATTTGGGTTAAAAAAAAAATTACCTCTATTTACTTTAAAATTCACCATGTCAAACACAAATAGAAAACTTTTATAACCATGTTATAAGTTCCGGAAGCTCCGGTCTGATAGCCTTGCAACAAGTGAACGCAATCAGTGATGAATTTTGATTCTCATATTTCACATGAGCTCTTTGTTCTCTTTTAGAGGGTTTCCGGTTTATCACAAATTATTCAGGTCACTGTCCTCTGTTCCTCTCAACAATCTAACTATATAATAATTTAATACTTACTCGCTTATAACCCTTCGATTTATGAGCAAAATAAAACCGGATATTTTTATGTTCCCCTGGTTTCACAATAAAGCCAGACTATTGTCTATCAGTCCTGTCTCAGTATAGCAGGTAAATCTCTTTCTTTTGCAAAAATGGTAGACAATAAACTGGAGGCACGCACTTGTCACTAAAACATGGAAAATCTTTAACATTTCCTCCTTGAAAATAGACGTTATACCTTTGCAGTGCTGACACAGATATGGATGGAAGCTTCGATTATGACGTCACATTCGTTTCTGACGGAATAGGTCTGTCACACAAAAAGAAATTCCTTCTAGCACGTTCCCCACAAGAAACAGTTGTATTTCTTCGAGAAAGCAAGGCAGTTTGCGATTTAAACTAGATAGTTTGTGATTATTCAACAATCCTAGTGTGCTTCACGTACCCCTGCAAACCCAGGAAATTATGAGCCGTCCCTTTACTTCAGATGACCGACCAGTCCCGGTTATTGCCACGGACATGATCATGCCTATGATCGAAAAGTTTATTTGGTCCATTTCTTTGGATCAGACGCTGGATTTGGCTACAGGCAAACCTGATAGCGAAACCAAATCTGGTTTAAAGGAGCTGCTGTTAAACCTGGCAGAGGAATGTACCATCTTCATTCTCCACAACATCCAAAATGGACAAATCAGATCTCAGGATGTGGACACCATCGTTGGCGATGTCTTGCTAACGACACTTGCAGACATCTTTCTGATTAGTGAGACAGTGCATTCCAAGACCTTTGACCATTTCAGCGACTCATTCATTAAATATGTAAAAGAAAAGGTGAGATCTAAGATCTGTTACATGGAAGATCAAGCAGCTTCCTTAGTCCTCCAAATCTCTGAGACAGATGGAGTGGACCAAATCCTACCACACGCACTCATACTAATAGAGGAAATGCTAGTGTGGAGCTGTAAAGAAAATCAGCAGAGAGAACGAAAAGCTGCTGAAGGCCAGGATAATGCCTACAACAAGCAACAGAGAGTAGCTGTTATCTCTGATATTGATCATTTCCAAGCTGTGGAGGAAAACACCATCAATAACCCACAGAACAGAGACACCCAAAGCGATAGGGTGCTTCATACCTTCCACGATGGGAATAACACGAACTTCAAAGAGAACCTGTTACCGGTCATCGTAGAGACACCAGACAATGAGGTGGCAACAGAGATGACAGATGAAAACGATCTTGTTCCTGAAAATCAGGACTCAGACCAGAGGATTGTGGATGAATTCATCTTGGAGGATTTTCCAAAGATTACTAAGGTAAATGATTCCATCCCTATGGAGACAAATTCAAATATTAAGATGGTGGATAGATGTATGTCTTCGGAAATTTCAGAACTGACAGAAGTAAATAATCGGATCTCTAAGGAAAAGGAGTCAGATCTGAAAGTTGTGGATGACTTCATCTCCGAGGAGCTGTCAGAGGTCAGAAAAGTGAAAAAGACCACCGCCGAACAACAGAGTTTAAAGATCCCTTGTGTTTCATTGGATGCACTTCAACCAACAGAAAACTGTGGATCTAGAGATCAAGTTGCTCAACTACCCTTTGAACAACAGAAGAACAAAGACATTGGAGTCACAATTAAGAAGTTCTGTAAAAAATATAGTGAAGGACGATACAAGAGAGTTGCACCAGCACAGAAAGATGAAGAAATACCAATTCCATCAGTGGACAACGTCATCCCAGATAAATCAAACTTCTCAACAGGGCTACAATTTGTTAATGAGGAGCAGCAACCAGAAATGACCACAGAGGTTGTTGAGCCACTGTCACTGGGTTCAGGCAAGGAGAAGCAGCAGTCATCCATGTTGCTGCTTGCTAATGCAGTTGTTATGCAGGCCGTAACACAATCACAGATAGAATGCAACTACAAAGACTTCCAAACCATCTCCAATAGGCTGTCTGAGAAAATCTATGCTGAGCTCATGGGACAAGAGTTAAATAATATCCAACATAGACTGAACAAACTCAGCAATGACATATTGAGAGGAGTCTCTAAAAAGATGCGCTGTGCAAAAACTGACGTTCTTCCACTGTTGGTTTTAAATGACTCAGTCGTAGACGAGGCATTAATTTTCACTTGCAAAGAGAAAATATTGAAACCAGTCAACAAGCCAGGCATCATCAAACGTTTCTGGGCCTCCGTAGAAAAGGCTCTTTTCAACCCCCAATAAACAGGCTCTGTTTATTGGAGAACCTGTTTATTATAAGAAACCTTATTTCTTATTGAAGAATAAGAAGTAAGGTTTCTTATTTGTGGACAAGGTTTTCTACAAGCCCTCCAAAAAAGTTATGAGGGGCATAGATAATGAAATTATCAAAGGAATCAAACACATTTATATGCTTCTTGGCCCTAGTGGGTAAAGTTTTCCAAAAGTCTAATTAAAAAGGTTATGAGGGGCACATATATCGAAACTTATATGTTAGGTTTGTTACTGAAAGAATTAATGAACTTAACATATTGAAGTTTCTTGGCCTTTGTAGGCAAGACTTTCCACAAACACTTTAAAAAGTTATGAGAGGCACTTTAAATGATCTGGGGAAATATGGGGATTTTATTGAAAAAAAAAAGTTAGCT
>CAEGAE010032893.1:0-69759 GCA_903067095.1 Girardinus metallicus | reverse complement strand
TTGACTTTTAGAAAAGCAACATTCAGTTTTCACATCTTTTCTCAAAACTATTTAAATTCCTCAGCTTTAGAAGTTATGAGCTTTTCAGGACAAAGTAAAATCGAGCAAAATAAATAAGAAAACATTCAATTAAAAGCTCATCATCCAGATAAAAATCAGGGTTCTGGTGACGGCCTGTCTAAGCAGGAAGACTACAGATTAAAATCCCATCCTGTTTCCACTTTACCAGGAAAATAAAAGCTTTTATTGAAATAATACCGAAGCTAAATGAGGCACACAGTCGGAGAAGCTTTCAGTTTTTCTCCCATGTGAGCTTCCTGTCTGCAGCGACCAGCTTTGACAAACCTCACTTCAGCCAAATGCATCTGTGCAGAGACCCGTGGTGGTGGCAGCATCATACTGTGGAGATAGCTTTCTGCAGGGAAGTTGGTTGATTGGTTGATAAGGGAAGCAAAATACAAAACATTGCTTCTACAAAGTATTAGATTTGACGCATGTCGTATTTTTTGGATCTTAATCAGAGAAAAATAATGAAAAGTTATTCTTTTAATTATGACGTCAGAATTATGTTCTAATTTGTGTGGGTCTACAGGCTCCTGACAAAATGCATTGAGCTTTGTGGTTGTTGGGGTTGGGATGTTTTTGCAACAATGCAAAGCAGTAAAAATATATATTGACTCATGTCCACAGGCATGGGGTTTTCCTTTCTGCTGATCAACGTGATTGAGACGTTTCCCTGCTGGATGCCCTCCTCTGTCAACTTCAGGCTCTTTCTTCTCAGTCAACCTCAGAGGTTTTACATTCAGTTTTTCCATCATGATTTACGGTCTGCAGCTTCACAGGTCTTGTTTTTGTGTATCTCAACAGTGTTAGGTAAGAATGATTGATGCTGTTAAGGGAAATGTTCTCTGTTGTAAAGAGCATGCATGTTTTCTAAAACTCACTGAGCTGAAGAGGACTTTTAAAGAAAATGTTTGTAAAATTAATGGTTTGTGATTCAAATCAAATCTAATTCCTTGTATTTTTATATTTGTTGCACAAAACTTATGCCAACTGCTGTTAAATTTATGTAATTTTGCAAATAAAACAGTTTTATGTTTTTGTTGAAATTATGTTATAAAAATGTTTCCTTGTTTAAATCGTTTGTGTTTTGGTGAGATTATTATTTAACCTGCAGTCAAAAGAAATTGTGGAACTGTAAATGAACCCGCAGGTTGGTCTAAGTTAGACACGGACCATCTGTGTCAGCTGATTTAACCAAGAGGAAATTGGAAATATTCAAATTTTGGACATGAAGAGGCTTCACCATCAGTTGGGTTCCTTTTCAGGAGGGGAAGACTTTGTGCTGCTTCAGTCTTACTTTTCTACTTTTTGTTTTAAATGTTTAAATCTCAGCGTCTTCTATACAGATTGCAGTAGGACAGATTTTTTAAATCACTTTTTTTCAGTGTTTGTGTAGAGGTTGGAACCATCTGTTCTGTCAAAATGGAGAAACTAATAAAAAAGTGAATCCATTACAGGAAAAAAAAGGCAAAACATTTTTTTGCTTGCTTTTATGAAAATGCCATCTTGGTGGAGAGAAAACTAAATTAACAATTAAAGATGCAGAGTAAAAGTTTTCCCATGACGGCTGCTGAAAACAGTGAGTCAGCATGTGGGCAAAGCCTGTCATTATAAATTAGGACGAGCTCGCTTTATTTTTTCGGTAAATGCTTTTCTCCCTAAAAACTGCTTGTTTCACTACTATTAAAATGTGCCAGATTTACACTTTCATCTGAAATATTTATAGCACACGTAAATTCAGTCAGTCAAGAAATGTTGAAACTTTAAAAAGCTGCCATGATCAGATGAAGGAAAACAATCTTTTGAATGCGAATGCCAGCTAGGACTAGAAGAACTTCAAAATAAAATCCTCAGGCCTTGTGCAGAGCTGTATTTCCTGTCAGACGAGCGGTTATTTTACAGCTGCATGGTTCCATATCGGCCATCGTCAGATCAAAAGTGCATCCTGTGGCTGCGGGAGAAGCAGCTCTGACCTTTCAGCAGATCAGTGGCTGCATGAGCTCTGGACTCATGAAACTTAAATCTTCCCATCCCACAGCTGTGTGAAAGTTTGCTGGAAAACATTACTACTTGTTCCAAACACATAGTAGCTGCAGCTCCAGTCATGTAGAACTGAAACTCTACCGTGCTGCCAGAGCATGTTTCTGTTTTGTTTATGCATCTCTGCTCTTCGCTCACTAATGGCCTCTCAGCTTTTATTCCTGATGAAGGCACTGCTTTTCCACTGAGGGGACGGGGTAAACTGTGGACTCTGTGTGGCCACATCAGTTTTCATCATGCGTAATTTGGATGTGCATCAGTGAGAGCTGGATGCTGGAAATGTCAAAAAATAGCATTTAGTTTTGCAGCTGCTGTGGGTTTAAAATCTCGGCTATTTTGGGTGTCATGGGAGATGCAGAGGAAGATGAAACGGCGAGGTCGGCATTTGCATTTTTGTTCATGCGTTTCATTAAATGCATGTAAATTTTGGGGTTGAGGGAAAAAGTTTTCATGTAAGAAACAGGCAGAATTACAAGAACATCTGAGGGTCAATGTATTAAGCAACTGAAGCATTTTCATCAAAATCATCCAATTATCTGGAAACAAAATCAGGTTTCACATTGCATTTATTGTCCCTAAAGCATTTTGGATAAATTGGACTCGAGGGTTACAGTGGGTAAAAATATCCCATCCTTTGTTATGCATGCACACTCCATTTAACAAACAACACCACATGGTTTGGACGAGTATGCAGTCTTTGTGCATTAAATGTGTATAATTGTTGGAAAATATCAGTTTCTTCAGGAAGGTAAAAGCAGCTTCTTCTGCAGCCGAGAAAGACAGAAAGCATGAACATGGATTGCATGAGATAATATTCATGGCAAGTTGAAGATGGACTCCCTGGATGTGGTACAATTCGGGGCGCCACCAGCTGCAACTAAATGATTACCGACTGCATCTTCTTCCTGAGCTCAAGGGGACGGAGGAGGGAAGAACAGACGGAGGTTTATTTAACATTTCAGCAGCCAGGTAATCCATCTGGAAGTGGAATAAGAAGATTAGCAACATTTCCTGATGAGTATGAACTCTGAAGAAATGTTGCAGAGGAGTGTTGCAGCCTAACCTGAACAGGTTCAGGGAGAGTGGCACTCATAATCCTGTCTCCGTATGCTATGTAGATACGTTTAAAAAAACACATCAATAAAAAACCCTTTGGCCCAAAAACATCAAATATCAGCCAACAGGTTTCTCAGGAGGGTGTGTGAGTGAGACACTTCAAGCAGGCGTGCACATGTGTGTGTGTGTGTGTGTGTGTGTGTTTGTGGTGATTAGCACAGAAGAGAAAAACTTTCTAGATGACATGGAAGGGAGCATTAAAGATTCATGGATGGGAAATCATCTGTAAATCACTGTTATGATTCATGCATATTTAACGAAGTCTCAGAAGCAATAAAAAAATCCAGTGCCTGAGGAACAGATCCGGCGTCTCCTCAGCTTTATATGTTAATGAACACACAGGTGATCTCTGCTGCCAGCAGCTCATCGACCAGCCCTGCAGGCGCCATCTTTCACGCGATGCTCACAAAGACCCTCACACGGATGAGAGGGATGCTGCCCTACATGACAATACAGGGATGAATAAACCTGTCGCCTCCCGTAACGCTGCAGCCAACAAAACCCTCTCCATTAAGCAGGAGGGAACCAGGAGAGAGTTTGGTGTCTGAGGGGGAATGCACATCGTTTGATGCATGTCAAATTACATATTTTACACAGTGGTAGCATTAAAACCAATTTGTGGATTTTAGCCAAATGCATTTTGCGTTCATGGCAGTAGGGGAGACACTCCACTATCCATTTCCCGCAGGCCGAGTGCACACTGCCAAAGATACATAAATAATAAATTCCTTACTGTCATGGTTGGTGAAAAAACATGGGAGAGCAGGATGGTGAAAGTTTAGGCTCAAAGAACAAAGTACGGATTAACAGGCTGGGCATGAACAAGAACATGGACCAACCAAAAACTAACAATAAACCAGAAAGAAACAAAAGCCAGATAGGAACTTAAACATCTTAAGGAACAGGTCAGAAGGTTCAGAATTGAGCCAATCAGGTGGAAAACATGAGCCAGATTAACAGGCTGAGCTAGTGTACTGAAACCAAACAGACCCGACAGTGATCAAAAGTAAGTACATGAAAACATAACCAGAATAAAATAAAACATGGCAAACAGCTAACCGAATAAACAACCTGAGCAGAACTAAAGAGACAAAAAAACAAAACCTGGCCGGGATTGAAAGATAAGGCCAAAGAGACAGACCAGATCAAAGGAAATGGGTAAAAAAAAAGGCTTAAACTAGAGCAAAATCAAAGGGGAATAAACTATACAAACATCAAACGGTTAAATAATAAGACTAGAGTGTTGACCAAGAAACCAGGCAAAGACGGGCCTGGTGGGATCAGCTCCACGAGGAAGGATCTCAAGGAGCTCCAGAAGTTTTAAAGAACTAGTGGATCATTAATGATCACGAGAAAGGTCAGAGGTCAGCCCAGAACTACACAGGAAGACCTGGTTAATGGGCTGAAGAGAGCTGGAATCAGTCTTAAAGGTTACCATAGCAACCTTGGGCTGTCAGAACAAGTCAAAGACCAAAGTTTGTCACAGGACATGTCTGAGATCTCTACTGCAAACAAAATATTCTGTAAACATTAACTTCTATTTTCTAATAGATTTTTGTCTGAGTGGTCCTGAGTGGACCAGAGTGGTCCAGAGTGGTCCTGAGTGGACCTGAGTGGTCCTGAGTGGTCCTGAGTGGTCCAGAGTGGACCTGAGTGGTCCAGAGTGGACCTGAGTGGTACTGAGTGGACCTGAGTGGACCTGAGTGGACCTGAGTGGACCTGAGTGGTCCTGAGTGGTCCTGGGTTCCTCGTCTGGTTGAAGCCAGGTTGGTGTGGGAATCTCTTCCCGGCCAGCTGCAGCTGCAGCCCCTCTCCTCTGTTCGGCGCCCCCTGGGCCTTGGCAGCGCGGCTCTGCCGGTGCCCACCAGCACCAAGCGTCTCACACAGCGTGTCCCAGATTCACACATCATTTCCACTTCAGAGGGCCGGCCAGCCGCGTGTGTGTCTGAATCTGAATGTGTGCATAACATTACCAAACTTGAGGCAATTAGAGATTTTGCTAATTGGATTTTTGCATGAAAAAGGGTTTGACACAAATAGTCTGTACAGCTTTAATGCATGAATGATGAAGTTTTGTGGTAAAATAAATAAAAAATGGAAATTTGATGTGAATTCTTGCTGTTTTGGTCGTTGGTCCAAACAGATGGTGCCGCCTGTACAGCCTGTGTACAAACTGCATGTGAAGCAACTGTTTTATAATGGCAGTAAAAGCATTTATTACATTTCATCACGTTGAAACCTGAAACCTCACTGTATTTTATCAACCAGCAACCTTCATAACCCAGAATCATTTCATCCTTAGTCAGCTAAAGAAAACTTGCTTATTAAAATTGGGAACTTATACATACACAGTTTTAATAATTATTATGGATTTTTTTTTTTTTTGAAGAATCTTTATCTTATTTTTGTTTTAGGTTTTAAGATACGTAAAAACAGGATGAATACATTCTCTTCTGTGGGATATTTATATTTGTGTAAAATTATGTAAAAAAAACCCAAACAAACACAAAAACAAAGCACAACGTTTCCAACAGGAGAAAAAAAGATCAAAAACATATTATTGATACTTTTGGTGAAATTAAATTCAGCTATTCCATAATAAAACTAAAAAGATGCTAAAACTTACTGTTACCAACATTATTTGGATTCTTATTATTTTCGGCCAAAGAGTCACTGTGGAAGGTCCAGAGAGCCTCTGCAGCTCCAGGGCTGCAGCTGAAAGGACCCTGAGAGTAAAATAAATATAAAGCAGGAATATTCTTCATTCCAGTTTCACACAGTGTTATTTTTTGTGTATCATATTTGTTTTTGAACTGTCCTCTTTTGTTATTCAGTTATTCCTGGGGAACCTGGTGCACATTGAGATTTTCAATTGGCATTTTAAATAAGGTTGATGATGATGATTTATTTTTTTCTAAACAAATAGAGAAACATAATTTGCATGTTTATCTGGAAAAAAAAAAACAGTCATAGCTGATCAAACAAATAGAGCAATCACAGTATAAAAGAAATGTTTTTTTGTGTGTTTAAAGAAATGTTGGTATTTGTCAATATTTTGTATTATTATTTCAAAGTGTTGGAGCAGAACCAAGCAGCTATTAATATTTATTTTAATTCTATTATGGGTGAATAGGTCTGGGTTTCCAGAGGCTCGAACAGCTGAAGTGTGCGTCCTGGAGGAGGACAAACTTCCAGGAGCCCGGCGGCGGTGGACCTGCTGGGCTGGAACAAAGTGCTTTTCTTCTGAGGGCAGATACTTTCTGCCGGAGGCAAGATGAGGCTTTGTAGTGGGCTCATCAAAATAAACCTCAAATCATGAGGACTCCTCTGATCTCATTGAAGTCGTGCTTCAACTGAGGAGTCGTTTTAAAACAGTTTCTGCAAAGATTGAAAGAATTTCCAGCTATCTTTTCGATCAAAACACCGAAACCAAATAGCTCAGCAAAAGTAGTGACACCAACTATACAGACAAGGGGAAAACATCTCTGAACATTTGGTGGAAGGAAGCACTCGTCTCCCACTGACACGCTGTTCTGTTGGTTTTTTGGAGCGGCCCGGAGACGGGGCCAGCTGTCACAGTCTGGACAGGTGGACAGTCCATCACCGGCCAACATGGAGACAGACGAGACAAAAAGTGTCCAGCCTCAATCTCACTGCTGCACACACAGCCCTGCACATCCAACATTTACAAACACACATTTTTACTGCGTTCTGACCCACACACCAAATCATCTGGATGATAACTGCACTCATCCCTTCTTCAGTGAAACATATACTTATTTCTGATGACCATCTCTCTGCTGGAGGTCAGAGGCTCCAGACAGTGAATTCATCCATGTGAAAACAGAAAAACATCCTAAGAAATTGCCTTCATTACCATAATTTCGGAACTATAAGCAGCTTTTTTTTTTTCATACACTTTAAACACTGCGATGCGGCTAATGTGTGGTTTTTTACCAATTGGTTTCGAACGGCTGGACTACTGCGTGATGAAGAGGACGGCACAAGCTGAAGAGTGAATGTAAAAAATGACACTGAGAGCAACAAGAGACACTGAAGGAGTGTGAGTTCAGTTCAGTCAAGATGACTTTAGTGGTTTTGATGCGCAGGAGGAAAATGAAGATGGATGACTTTTCCTGGTAGGATACCCCGGGTTTTTCTGACACTGCTGTGTAACAGGACTGTTTGGCAGGACAAATTTCAGAATGTTGTATACGTATCTGATTGAAAGTGAAAAAAAAAAATCTTCATGTGTAGATATGTCATGTTATAACATGGATACTTGTGGCTTACAGGCAAACACAGCATATATGCATAGGTTTTTATTTTCAGAGTTAGTGGGTGTGAATTATATTCAGGTGCGCTCAGTAGTCCAGAGGAAATGTTGCTACTGGTCTAAATGTGCCCAGAAAGCAGCTAAAAACAGCAGTAATGAACCTGACAAGGACTCCAGTTTATCTCTCCACCCTTCTGCAGGATGGCGAGGCAGTTTGAGGATATCTTCAGAGCCCGCTGTTGGAGAATTGCAGCAAAACTCGGCAATTTGGGGTCACCAAGTCTCCATGGCAACCATTCATTCTGAGGCTCTTGAAACATATTTACTAGAGAAAACAAAGACTTTGGAGGGCACTGTGTGTTTAAAACTAATGGAATTGTCACAAATTCAGATCCATCACAATTTTTCACTAAATGCTATAAATTATGTTCCTGTGTTTGCAGCTCCTCTGCAGAGAGGGGCCGTTTCCCTGAAAGCTTTTCAGATAGAAAGAAACAACTGTTTGTGAATTTATGTTTTTGACCCAATCTAATACAATTTACTACGCAAACTAACAGAATGTTACAGAGTTTCGTTAGCCTTGGAAAGTGAGAGAAAAACATCTTGTTTGTAGCTTTTTGCTCATTAGGGTGAAAAGATGTTGGTGGTGTTTTCAACTACTTCCTGTGTGATAAAAAAAAAAAAATCTAACTTTGTTAACAAACCTTAATGTCAGATTTGTAATTCATGCATGTGAAAGAAATTCATGCAGTCCGTGGCTGCACAGTTCCTTCAGAGAAAGAAGGAATTACACCTGGAGCTGAATGATTCGAGAGCTTCTCCGTGGATTTTGTTAAACCCAAAGGTGAAGATTGTTTCTCGTCCATAACCTGCAGGATTTACATCAGATGATTCAGTAGCAGCTCAGCTTGCTGCCCTGTAGGTACGTACTAAAAAACAACCTATAAATAAACAAGGGAAAAGCATTTCAGCAGCTCTGAATTTACAAACCTGCTGCGCCGGACAGAAGAATTCTCACCCATGGAACATTTCCACATTTACTCTCATTACAACCACAAGCCTTGCTGTGTTTTACTGGGATTTTAAGTAATTGTCCAACATAAAGTGGAGCCGAGTCATGAAGTAGAAGGAAAATCTTCTCTTTTTTTGATGAGGATAAATGTTCAGTTTTTACTGTGATAAATTCAGTGCAATCCGTCAGTTAGTCAGGGTGGAGATTCATCCTGAACCGCTGGCAGCTGCAATCGCAGCAAAACATGGCTCTACAAAGGATTGACTCTATACAAATGCAGGCCACACTTTTCAGACTTTTATCAGTAAGCGATTTTGAAAACTGTATATCACTTTACCGACAATAATCCACCACTTTGTGTTTCTCTAGCACATAAAATCCAGCTAAAATGCAAAAGTTTATATTTAGGTATAAATTCATATGCTAGAGAATAGGTGTGTTTAACAAATGCCTGAAAAACTATTTAATAGAAATAAAAGATGCATTTCTTGACCTGTGCTGAAAAGTAGTTTTTTTGGTTTTACAATTTGTCAAATATATTATTAGAAATATCTATAAAATGTTAAATATAAAATATTTTAACAACGTACCCTCATTGTTATCAGCTCACAGATCAAGTCTGACATGAAGGTAATCCACATTTATATTTATTCCCATCATTTCTCAGATTACCCCAATCCTCCTACGACAGGTGTTGAAGGAAGTGTTTATAGCTGTCAAATATTATAATGCTGACTCATCATACATATGTAAAATGGTTTAAAAAATAAATGATAAAGGAACAAAGGAAAAAAAAAATCTGCAAGATCATGCAATGCTAGGTGACATAAGATGTTAAAGCTGTGACGTATTTTGACTCTGATATTGCCGAATGTTTCGAGGGGCAACAGAAGAATCAAAGGAAACTGACATGAAGCTGAAACACACATGCAGGTACAGTGAGCTGTTCTGAGTACTGAATAATTAACGAAAGAGCTTTTAGGAGTCAGAACCTGCTACTCCTTTGGTTGCCGTTTATGGTTTCATGTTCTGTTTTTTAATTTAATGTCTGAGTTCTCTGCATGTCAGCTGCACTGTAATAAAACCAAACAAATATGCATGAGCGCACATCTATCTAAACAAATGCATATAGTGAAGAACTCCTACTTGGTATTCCAGCTATATTCCTAGACTCTCTACATTTCTTGACAGGTAATCTCATGGTTTCTAATAGTGCTGGATACATCCAGATGGAACTGAATACATTTGGAGGCTAAGCCTCTTACATGGTTCCAACATCACGTTTCAGGAAATGTAAAACTCTGAATTAAGTTACACATTGTTGTTTTTATGTTCCTGAGGAATAAACCGTCTCATTTAAACTTCTAATAATTCTAAATGTGTAGTACTGAATGAGAAGAAACCATGAATCAAATGATGATTTTCCTACCAAAGCTCATGGTATGACTCTTATAATCAGTTTTGATTCATTTTAAGACATGAGTCTCACTGAACACTTAGGAAGTTTTTTCATCAAGGACATTGGCACAGTTTTTAAAAATCATTCTGATAAGTAAATAATGATTTGTCATAATGTGATTGTTTCTAGAAAATATTGTAAATAAGATGGCATCAAAGTCATAATAAATACCGAAGCTAAAATGAAAGACAATAGATCGTATACTGGTCTTGTTTCTAAAACTTTTAGCTTGTAGTTTATCTGCAGACAGAATAATAGTGTCATAATTTGTGGAAGAGGTGGTGAGGCAAACGCAGCGGACCCAGGTTGAAATGATGAAAACTGATGGTTTTAATGATGAAATGTACACAATTAACTCAAAGTCCAGGCAGCACAGAAGAGCAGAAGGCTAAGGCTCAAAACTGGTAGCAGACTGGCAATCTTCAGAGCAACACACAAACGAGACTTGACCAAAGACAAAACAAGGACCCGACGAGGAACAAGGAACACAGGTAGGTTTAAATACACAGGGAGACAATCAGGAGAAATAAGGAACAGCTGCACTCAATCAAGGGGTAGACGGGACAACAAGGAGACTCTACAGAACACAGAAACCTAAATAAACACACAGAGAAACTCAAATAGAGTTTATTTTCTATCTTGTCTTTAATATGATATTTTGAGACTTAGGACTGATTATGAGCAGAAAAGTAAACTCTGTACAACCTGTGGACTAAAATGAAGATATTCTCACGATACAGTTGTTAGAACAAATAGAAGAGCTGTTGCTACGACAATTCAAGACGTAACAATTCTGGTCAGAAGTGGAGTAAAAATAGCACTCAATAATCTCAATCTTGTAAGTAATTTAATGCTTTAATTACAGATTTGTCATTGACTAATGTGGCGAATCAGTCAGAGCAAACATCTGACAGGTTTTAAATCCCAGCGTAGAGTGCCAGTTTGTTAGATATCCAAGCCACTGTTCTCAGACAGTTCTCCTCCTCTTGCTTACCTGATTATCATATAAATTTTGTGAACTCAAATTCAAGCTGTGCTTTGCAATCATTTCTTTCTTATTTGGTGGCGATTGTGTTCTGCACCGAGTCCAAATTCAATGTTCCTGATAAAATCTTGTTATTTTTGGACAGAGTCCAGCTGTTTCCTGTGTGCCTGCTTCTAACTCTATTTCTTGATTTTCCTCTTGGAAAATAACTGTTGTGATCCATGAGGTCCAACACAGTGGGGAAGAAAAAGTTGAAAAACAGACATATGTCATTTCTGAAAATTGTTTTTTTTTTTTTTCTTCGGTATCATTTGATGCTTTGGACTTTTGAGTGTTGAAAACATTGAGACATTTTCATGAAGCTGGAATCGATTGAAGCAGTGCCTTCATGAAGTGAAGCTCGCAGCGGTGATTCTGATCCTTCTCATTCTTTGCATGCTAAGTGCCGACTGCTGCCTGCTGGTCACGTCTTCACAATCCAACATCAGACAGGTTTGACTCGTCCACCATGCAGATGTCCAAACACTTCCTCTATTATCACTTCTCAAATAACAAGTCATGCAAGTGTAGCGTGGATGTGTATTGCAACCTACTTACTGCTGATTGGTTGTGTTTCATATGTGATCAGATTATTGTCATTCAGCCAAATTGTACCTGGAGTCCTTAAAGTTTCTTTCTACCTTATTTTACTTGTATGAGAGTCAGAAAGTTCCCAACATCAGAAATTCAGCTGACAGGAGAGTAAATGTCCCTCTCTGTGTGTCACTAAGCTGCTGTAGCAGCCATGAAGCATAAGCAGAGAGGAAAATATAACAAGCTCCTCCAGGGTGAGCTTAAGCCTGTTCATACGGCAGGAAGTGCCATCTTTTCAGCTGATTCTGACAATCAAAATCCTGGACCTCAGCATTACTGTTTACAGCAACACTTTAACTAATTCTGCTTAGAAAAGATGTTTCCGCTCACATAGTTTAGCACACACTGATATACTGGAGGCTGGTCTCGGTGTCGATTGTTGTTAGTCAGTGGAGTCTGGTTGTGATTGGACGGTTCAATAACAACAGACACCTGAGGCTCGTCATTAGAGACCCTGGATCTGATGGTTGCTCCTGTCTCCCTGCAGACACTCTCTTACTGATGTGACTGCTGTACTACTTCCCTCTGTTCTCACTCACACTTCATACTCGATTCCCAGTTCTGATACCAAAGATAGACTTTAAAATATGTCTGTTAGTTTATAAATCACTGAATGACTTAAAACCAAAATACATTGCATCAGCCTCCCACACCTCAGTCTGATCTGCATCTGCAGAACCAAACATAAGTTTTCATCATTCTCAAACAAACTTCCAGAAAACTACAAAACTGCTGGAACATTGAATTTGTTTAAATCTAGACTAAAATCTCATTTACTTAGAGTTGCATTTGAGTAATAACAACTGGAACATCCTTGATTTTATCTGTTTTCATTTTTTATTATTACTGTGTTATGCCACTGTAATGTAATATTGGTTTACGTTTCTGTCATGCAAAAGCTCTTTTAATCACCTTGTTGCTGAAATGTGCCATATAAATAAACCTGCCTTGAGCCCTGGCGGTTCCTGTGATGTTTCTGAACATACTAACCATTTTTTTTCCAACACTTTCAGGGGAACAATGAACCCCAAAACAGACTAAAACCTGGATTCAGGATGGAAAACACTAAGCTGAAAAAAACATGGTTTCCCTGCAACATGCTAGAATAAATTGATCTAAATATTAGGTGTGTGTACAAATTTATTGAAAAGTGCATAAAAAACTGGATTTATGCTCCCCTTTTTTAAAAATAATAACCATAAAAAATTGCTGATTAATAATACGCTATTTGAGGACTGCTGGTGAGAGTTAAAGATAATTAGATATTTTTGTATTTAGCTGTTTAGATAAATACAAAAGTGAAGAACTGGAGCATGTGTGCCCCAGTTCTTCACTCAGCTCCCATCTGTCACCACCGCAAACTTTATTTTTACAACCTTGAGGGGATGAATAGATATTTATGGGACAGCAGGTTGAGTTGGGGGAGGATTTTCTCTTGAATCATAAAAGTAGTTCTTGGGATAAGACTAAAATGAGAAAAGCACTGGCAGGATCTGTCAAAGCTCCTGCTCGGTTTTTTTATAACATAATATTTCTGTCAAACTGAGCTCAATTTTTCTCTAGCGTAGCAGATATTAAACAAGATAGCAGTTATATATTTATTTCAGAGATATGTTTGCTGCTGATAATGGTAAACATGCTTGCAGAGCCTTGCATGATACAGATCCCAAACTCTGATTAGCTGCTGAATCAGTGTTGCTGCATTCACAGATCTATTCCTCGTGGAGAAAATGAATATGGGGTAAAAACATGTAAGAGTTCAGTCAATAGTAAAATACATGGAGAAAAAAGGTGACAGATAGAAATGATGTAACAGCCACCAGAACCTCAAACGATATTTTAAAGAAGCTTGTTTTTAATTGGCAACAAACAGAAACCAGGAAAAGAGGGAAACACACTTTTCAATCAGAAACTGAGTAGAAAATGTTTAAAATTGGATTCAAGCGTGAGGCGGCCCGTTTTGTTCAGCAGGAGGGTTACATATAAAGCTTAACTGTGGTGCATCAACTTGTGTCAGTGTGTTTCATTGCATGATGTTTTATTATAATATCAACAACCCTGGAATAACAATGACAGATCTAGAAATCTTATTTGTAGCGTTTATAATGTGACATGAATTTGTTTGCATGACTTATAAAACAACACTCCAACTCACTTAGATTCTTCTTTACTAATACAGCTTCTTAATTTATGCACTCACAGCAAAAAGATAAATAAAATAGTAAAAACATGTGAGCATATCTTTAAGAGTTGTCTTTGAACCTCAATGCTGCAAAATGTATCTAAATGGTCAAACCTGCAGCTATTGTCAATTTAAAATCTGTCACAAAAATAATAAAGCAGTGTATGAATAACATCTTTCAGCTACACTCCTCCTGTGAGTCTAATAGAGTGGACCACTTTGACTGTAGTGGGCATGTCTTTAGAGATAGCAGAGTATTTCTACTTCACCGCTCCAAATGTGTTTCAGGCTGCAAGGGGTGATATGAGTTGATGCATTGAACTAATACAAGTCTCTGGGCAGCCAATCAGCTTGCTTTTCAACTTACTTGTGCTGATATTTTGAAATAAATTGCATTCTCCGATCAATACTTGGCCACACAAGGCGGTTAAAGGGCCTGGTGACGGCTGTGCTGGGTGATATTCAACACCAGCGCTCCATCTCACGATAAACATTTAAATGCATCAAACCGTACCTTCGATATATAAGACGTTCTTTCATTGTTAATAAATGTGATTAATTTTACACTCTTCTGAACAAAACATTGATTTTGAGTTATCATATTAATCTCATTAACAATAAAGTCACAATGTTTAGCACAAAGTTGGTAAAAAATTAGTTTCCAAACTCTGTTGAACAAATCATGATTAATAAAGTCTGCTCCATTTTAAGAGAGAAAAAAAAGTGAGTGATATTTTCTGTGTCCTATTTCTGTGTGATAATAATCAATATCATAATTTGGCCACCATGAACACAGTCAGTGTAGTTAATAAAGAAAATATGCCCATCCCTCAGTGCGCCAACAGTTTCCTACCATTTTTCATTGGGATTCTAACTTGCTGTTGCGCTCTGATAAAATCTTATTTTGTGTATTAATGAGGCAGACGTGACAGAAACCACTGTTTCCTGCAAAGTAGCACAGCGCCCTGAGGAATTGACAGGAGCATAAAAGGTACATCTACTGCTTTCTGCTTATTGCTATTGATCTATTATAAATGTCAATTTCCACCTCAGTGGAGAATTATGCAGACCTACAAACACGTGTTCAGTCTATCAGAAATGTTGTTTAGTATAGTGGAGCGAAACCTTTAATGAAATGAGACTGAGCTACAGATCAGCGCACACAAACACGCCACTGATGGAGGGTAACAGACAGAAAAGTGTTTTCATGTCTTTGTAATGACTTCATACACCTTAATGCCAGCTGAAAAACTTTAACCTGTAAAGTTCATTGCAGTAAAACATCTGACGGCGAAATGGCTGCCATCATCCATTTCAGCTCAACTTTACTCTAAACATGACCAAAGTATAAAAGTAGATGTTCTCAAAGGCATTTCAAAAATTAGCATAATATATAATTAATTTATTAATTTCAATTATTCAGTTTAAAAAGTGAAACTCTCATACTCATTATGCACAGAATGACATATTTCTAGCATTTGTTTTTCCAAACTTCAGTGATTATGGCTCACAGCTAAAGAGAAACTCAAAATGCTGATTGACACCAGAGTCCTGGACACTGTTTGCTGCAGGTTTCATTAATGCTGGTGTAAAACATTTTAAAAACAGACACTAAGAACTCAGTCAGAAAAGAGATTTTGGTAACTTTATACTGGACACAGAGAAACTTGGATTTTGTGGTGCTCAACCTTTTCTGCCTCTTCTGCTTTGATTTACAAATAAAATGCTAAATTTACTTTAATCTGACAAATAAGATTTTGGATTAACAAAGAATAAACCAGTCCTTTTGTCCTCCAGATTAGACACTTTTCATCTTGTCTTTAGTTCTGGAGGGATTTAAAACAAGGAAAACAAATTTTGTAGCAAATGCCCTTGAGTCGTCTGTATGTGACCCACCCAAAGTCCTGAACAGATTTAATCTCTTTTATTGGTGAACCTCTTTTATCACAGATTTTCCTTATATTCAACGTTACATTAACATGATTGGAGAAGACACTTTAAGGGATGATCTTTTGCTGTGTCAGTGATTGCTTTTTTGACAACAATCCAGTGATTACTTTTCCTCAAGACTCTGTAGGTGATATATATTTTTTTAATTAAAAATCTGTTTTATTGGTCTGTAAGTTATTATCAAATAGTCTGAGAACTGTTAGGTCTGGTTGCCACTGGATATTATTTTTACATAATGGGTCGGGTCAGTTAAAAAATAATTCACTATCCTACGGAAAACGCTCAAAAGGTCACAGGACAGAAATTCCTTTAGGTTTCAAAATTTTAGCCAAACAAAGGCTTTAAAATGGCTAATTATACCAATGCTGTTTATAGAACGTAGTTATGTGACTGGCAAATCAGAGAATCATCTCTGTTCCTAAGGGGAGTTATGAGGTCAGTAGGTGGTTCAGTTTATGTTTTTACTGTTAAAATAATTTGGGAAAAGCTTTCCCAGACCTCCATGAAAGGTGGCCTGAAAGAAGCCGTCTTTCTCCACATCATTCACCAAGGTGGAATCATTTCTTCCAGGATGACTGATATTGGAGCCAGGCCCTAACTGGGCCTAATATAAACACAGGCAATTGAATCTCCATTTGAAAATCCCTTTGAAAAACACTGTAATTGAACCTCTTGCTCTGCGAGGTAAAATGTATGACAGTGTTAAATGATATTAAATGCCAGCTGACAGTTGATGTATTGGATAAAGGGTGATTTCACAGTCCTAATAGCAGAGCTCATACAGAGGTGAGTTCTGTTCCTGACAGGAAAACAATACGAGGCTTTGAGGGATGAGACGTTGATTAAACACTCGTCTCAGTCAGCGGCTGAAGGGAAACGCTTCTCTTCTCTTCTGAGGACAACAAATATGTAATTGCTTTTAATGGTAATGTGCTCCTGTGGAGATGAACAAAAGCTGCATCACCTCAGTGACACATTCTGCTGGGTTCTTTAGCACAGGTTATAATTCATATCTGAACCTCCGTGTTCAATTGTCTTTGGATGATTTTCCTCCTGTTCTGTTATTTGAATCCTTAATGTACCTTGACACTGTTTTCCCTGCAGAGTGCAGCAATCTAGAGGAAAACTGCCAGAAATCACCATGCTCTTCAAAGAGGTCCTACTCACATGCAGATAAAAACTACTAAAGTTGAGCACCTTTAGTCTTGGATATGTGATGACGCAATGAAAATCTATGTATTTTTTTCTAGAGGTTGTACGGAGGGTGTTTTTGGCCTGGTGTGTTTCTCCCACTTGTCAAAGAAGTGAGTCCTGCAGCATGCTGGGCTGATTGGACGGCCTGTAACATCACTGATTACTGGTGTTGGAACATCCAGCCATTAGTCTTTGCAGGGTCATATGGAGCTGGTGTCTATCTGCAGTAGTCACTGAGAGAAAAGGTAGGGTTCACCCTGAGCAGGTTGCCAGTTCATCACAGAGATGCACAGGACAGATAACACACCACAAACACACACACCCGCACACGTTTGCTTGGCTATCTTTATGGGGACTTTCCATTTACTTCCATCCATTTCTACAGCCTAAATCTTACCCTTACCCCTATTCTAACAAAAACTCAATTCATACCTTAGTCCTGAATCTGACCCCTGACCCAAAAACAGTGTTTGCCCTTGTGGGGACCAGGCTTTGGTCCCCACAAGGAGCAGTGGGTCCCCACATCGTAGTATGTGTCAGGAAAATGGTCCCCATAAGGTCTTGCAAACAAGCACACACACACACACACACACACACACGCCTACACACGCCTACACATACTAAGATTAAAGAGACAACTGAACCAAACCGTCTTTGAGAGGACAGGGTTGTTGAAGGGAAAAATTATTCAAACCCAGAACCTTCTGGCTCCACGGCAATAGTGCTACCACATGATTATAAAATCAAATGAAATCTAATTTATCATACATTGTTAATAATTATCTTATTCACATTTAGCTGTAAGTTTTTAATAACATTTTCTATTCAAATCGATTTTTACCAACTAAATCATCAAGTAAGCATATATATCTTAACACTAACCCTTACTTAGTTTTTCACTGAGGTGACTTTAGAATAAAATTTAATCACAAAAAATTATCTCTCTTTCTGTTCATAGGGAACCTGCTACTGCTTGGGAAGAATATCAAGATGATATTTAAATGGTTTCTCAATATTTACATTTTTTGACCATTTGACCTTAATTTGAAAATACACGTTTGACTTATTTTTGTGGTGGAAAAGAATGCATCTTGACCCAAGTGACCCAAAAACACTGTTTTTGGGTCACTTAGAGACCCAAAAACACTTCACACCGAGAAAAGACGACAGTAGACACGTTGATGGGCTGAACTAATAAAGGGTGAAAATAAGTTAGATCCACTTCTGTAAATGCTGGGGTTGTTACTGTATTATCCTTTAATATTTCATGAAGATAATTATTTGTAAAGTGTTGGTTGTGGAATCAGAGGAACTGCTGGACATCGTACATCCTTCCAGCCTCAGAGGAAACTCTGAGGCCGGGCAGAAGAGTTCAGACTCAGATTAACGTTTTAGCCAAAAGCTGCCAGAACCTGATGCAGAAGCCAAAAACTGCTTTTCAAAAATGAAACAACATTTGGCCAAACTGGAGGAACTTTTTCCTGTCCTGTCATGAAGCTGATTTCTGGAACTCTAACTCCTCTTTTGAATTTGTCCAAGCATTGCCTAAATTCCTGTGAAAGTAAATGAAAAAATGTGTGTAAACCAGGAGTTTACCCTTTCAGAGACAGAGACTGTTTGATGAAGCTTAATGTTTATTAGCTAAAGAAAATCTAAATATTAATTGCTTTCTGCTTTTATTCATATTCTCTGAAATAGCAATCAAATGCCTGAGCGGTACACAAATCTATAAGAGGACAGTTGTTAGTGTGGAGGGAGTTGCTGTTATGATATTTGGGTGTTTGTGTTTTGATCTTGTTGTTCATTTATGTTCATTAGGTCTTCTCACATTCAGTTCTTTTTTGTTGTCATTTTTGCCATTAGGGTGTTTAGTTCATTCCTTTATCGTCATATCCTAAGCATATTCTTATGTTCTGTACCTTGTGTATTTAGATTCATTTCCTTTAGATGTGCGCTGGCCTGTCCCGCTGTGGTTCATCCTCTCAGTCTTAGTTCAGCTCTCTTTGTATTGATCAGTCTCTTTTCCTCAGTGTCCCTGCTCCCCACAGCTGTGCCACATCTCCTCTAGCTGATTCCTTTGTCCTTTTCTATCTTCATCCTGTAGAAAATCTCCCTGGTTTTCACTGTTCATTGCCAGATTCCTCCATCATTCCCTAACCTGTGATTCTCCTCTGGGGTTTCCTTTTATTTCATTATTGAAGAAACTCTTTCTGCTCTTGGGTTCCTTTGCAAAACCTCAACAGCTCTGAGCTCCATCAGTTATAATAAAAACAAATCTGTGCATTATGGATAAAGTTCACACATCTGCAGTCCTTTATTGTACGTAAAGTATACAAACAGCAAAACACAGTTCTCAAGGCCTGACATGCTTACTCATAGAAAAATCTTTTCTCACAAATGTAACCGGCATGCCATAAACCATTTTTAAACACTTCTTCGCACATATAGTCATCATAAAGTACTTTTAAATTATTCTTTAATATGTTTAAGATACTTTTATCCTTTCATTGTAGAGACAAAGCAACTGAAAGATAAATCACAGCGTACACTGCTAAAACCCTGGTAACATATAATGTAAAATAAAGATTCTTTTGTTCATTCTTTGTAGAAAATGACTGATCTTACATGTCAAAATGACACATCCAACATCTCCAACAAGTGACACAAACTGCTACAAAAGTATCTATAGCACCAAATTAAAGCTGAACATAGAATTGATCATAAATAATAGAATCAAATCATCTGAAGTGAAACAAACAGATTGAATCCATTTTTTTCTCAGCAATAAATACTGCATCATCTAAACCCCCAAACTACCTGACAAAGTCCACATTTTAGACTGATGCATCAGTGGCAGAATGTTTTATGTGGAGATGTCCTCTGAAGGAACAGATCTTCAGATCTCCAGGCTGAAAGACAGCATGAAGTTGGTAAAAGTGCCAGTGAAGTTACATGAGTTCTCTCAAAGCCGAGCACCTTTCACAATCTGCTTTTCTTTCTGCGTTAGGTTTCATTTTGTAAATTGCATCAGAGTGGGAACCCTTTCTGCACACACACAGTTGCAGCTAAAAGCTGCCAGTGGATTGCATACGTGATAGAGGCTTAATAGTAGCAGACCTTAATGTAGTAAAAGGTTCATGAAATCATTTAAACAGGCACGCTTGTTTTGATTCACACTTCACCATCAATCTGTCCCAAATTACAGCTAAAGGGCAAATATTATCATATTCTCACGCCCCAAACCCATAAATATTGAAAGCATGAGATGTGAATAAATCATAATCATTTCTTTTCAAATTAGATAAGTCATTTTAAAAACACCCACAGACAACAAATCACACAGGAAGTAAAGACGATTAAAGTGATGATGTCATGTAGAGCTGCAGTCTCTTCTGGGCCTGTAGATAAAACTGGGACTGTTTTAATAAACAGCCTAAAAGCAACAGCTCATTGAAGCGAGACATCAAAAGATGGAGTGAGGGTCCAAACTTTCCCCATGGACCCAGTTATGCATTTTTCACATGTATCCAGAAAAAGTCTATGATCACCTTGAGTTGGTCCAAAACTCAGCAGCAGGACTTAATTAGAAGCAGCAGAAGCGCTAGAGTCACTCCTTAGTGTGTGTGTGTGTGTGTGACTCCTAGCGTCACTCCTTAGTGTGTGTGTGACTCCTAGCGTCACTCCTCGGTGTGTGTGACTCCTAGCATCATTCCTCGGTGTGTGTGACTCCTAGCATCATTCCTCGGTGTGTGTGACTCCTAGCGTCACTCCTCGGTGTGTCTGACTCCTAGCATCACTCCTCGGTGTGTGTGACTCCTAGCATCACTCCTCGGTGTGCATGCTTTCTGTCATACAATCAAACCCGAGCTCTCAGGTGCTCAAACAAAACTCTGCAGACACAAAACTCAACAAGAGCTCAGCTACCTCACTGTTGTACCTCCACTCTGGAAAAAGCATCCTTATTTTCTACATAAACTGAAAGCCTTAATTTATTTTAAAGACGCTTTTCCTCAAGCTTCCTTTTTTGAAATATTTTTTTACATTTTATTGTACTAACTTTGTTTTCTGTCTTTTGTTTAGGTGATATTTCAATTTTGTGTGTGTGCTGTTTTCCACAGTTAGGTAAACTTTGTAAGAATCTATTATCATTTTGTACACATGTAGTTAGCTTAAAAACTGTAAAAGGGGTATGAGAAGGTTCAAGATTTTAAAACCAAGGAAAATCAATAGTGTTTGATTACATGTCTGCATGTAGACAGCAGGTTGCTTCAGCTGCAGCATCCGGTGAGGTAGAAATGGAGCAAAGAACGCCAGCAGCCTGGAAACAAACTTTTTTCTTTTATCTCTCATTATGACAAATGCATTGGAAATTTTTTTTTTCCAGCAAGTTAATCTAAAGCAGTTGAACTGCCAGATTAATATGCATTTATATATTTCAACTTTGATAACACAAATTGATTATTTTTTAGATTTGAGGAGTTCAGGAAGCCCAGGCTGCCTTGGCAGCAGCCTTCAGGTCAGGTTTGCTGTGGGGAAAAACTTGCTGACCACACCAGGGATCACAGTGATGCTACCATAACACAGCTACTAAAACCTTTGGCAGTGTTGACAGGACCTAAATCCTTTTAATAAATAAAACTAGCTTCTCCATAAAGCTTGCCATCAGATGGGAACATGACACTTGAAAATATCAATGTAAACCACAGACTTTGGGCGTCATAAAGCTCAGAGGACCAACACTAATAGTTGAGTTGGGACTCCAAATTATCACCGACAGAGGAAACTTCACACTGGACTTTAAGCAACTGGGACTCTTCCTACAACCTCGAGGATAGAGATTAATCCTCTTTGTGATTAATCTATATGACTTAAATTTTTTGGAGTGTTTTTCCAGGAGTTTTCTGACATCGTCTCTTGTTGAAAAATGATTTAACAAGTACTGGCTGGAATGCCATGTCTTGGATAAGTCTGTGTAAGGTGTAAAACTCCCTAACTTCTCTAATGCTTTTACCACAGCTTTTCCTACCACTTAACTTTCCATTAATATAGTTACATAGATAAAACACTCTTCACAGCTTACCCAGGGCGTACTCCTAGTGTCAGTAATTCTCTGCCGGTCAAATCAATACTCTTCACTATGGTTATCGCAGCAATAACATGACCATGAAATGACTCTTCTGTGTTAAATATTATATTACTTGCTCAAAATTAACAGAAATTCAATTTTCAAAAATATTCCTTTTTATGATTAATCTATATGAACTTAATTTTTTTCAACTGATTTCCATAAACAATTTAACTGTTTCAGAAAATTTCTACAAATTCAGATACATCTATATGGAATAAATAACAATACAGATGCTGTCTGTAATATGCAAATAGATGTTTTTTTCAGATGTAGTTTGCCATACCTAATAACATTCTATCTTATACCTGCAGTATTATGCCAGAATTTGATAAGACTTTTTAGTTTTCATTGACAAATAAACATAACCGTCATAAACTGGTGCAATGATGGTTGAAAAAGCAATTATGCAAAGATGAAGATATTTGTTGTGGTTTTCTGAGGCGTGTTCTGGGTCCAAGCTGGGTTAGAGGTGAAGTAAGACTGCACCTTCCCGTCAATGTCACTTCAATGTCACAAAACAGCCAGTAACCAAGGCAACAAAGTGATCCATCATTTCTAACAGCCCGCAAGAGGCGACAAATTGGTTTGTAGACGATATGGAAAAGTTGGGGAGGGGGCAATAATCTTGTTAGATGCCATCTCCGTTGATAAAGCCTGCATCCTGAGGAGGGAAAAAAAGCTTTAAATCTTTGGTGTCATCTTCCTTCAGGAAGCTTTCCGGATGTTAACAAATAATGGAGCTATAATAGATGAATAATACGTCAAAATCACCCGGCTTGTGCTTAAGACTGGATCATCTGTGTGTGTGTGCGTAGAGGGGGGGGCAGTGAGCTAAAAGCTATTTGCCAAGCTCTGGGAGTTAGCGAGCTGCCTCGCCCATTCCTAATATCCTCATAAGCAGCCAAGGCTGACCTCACTTAATGAGGATTAATGCAGGATCAGATTGGAGTTTGGGCCTATCGAGACGCAGTTCTGTGAGCCCACTCCCACCTGCTCGTAATTGATTGCACTCATTGAGGGTCCATGTCCCTGTGCAACCTCTGTGAAGATGTTAAATGCTGCTTGTATGAAAAAGAAGATTCGGTTTAGACAGAAAGAGAGAGATGGGTAGAGAGAGGGAGAAGGAGAGCAAGAGAGATAGAGTCAGAGGGATAGGGAGATGGGTAATAAAAAGAGCGAGGACGTGCAGGTCATGTGAGCCCTGGAGAGCGGGAAGTAATGGAATATTGAACTTTATTTTGACAGGTACCACTGCCTCTGCGCAGATGTATCAGATCTATGTTTATCATTATGTTGCTGTGGGCAACCAAAAATGATTAAAATCAGAGCAGGTTAGTTGAAAGTCCTTGCGTTTTAAGACGAAAACTCTACTTTCCTAGTACTGCCATGTCATTTCTCATTCTAGCGGTTATAATGTGTTTATGGTAATGATGTAATTTTATGATTTAGTTGCTGTGAATTCAGACTACCTCACTGATTGTTTACATCAAACCCTTCAACACCAAAAAAAAAATCAATCTAGTGCTGCATAAAACATGAAAACCCCGCCTCTCATTAGGCAAAGGTTTCTGCAGAAAGTGGAAATATTTGTCTCATCGCTCACAGCCATACCAAGACGTTTCCCCAGGTTTTCAGCATGTTGTTCTGTCTGCTTTCTCAGAGGAGATGTTCCACATCCTGACTTTCCTCTCTTACATCTAAATATAAACTTTAACGGCTGCTGCTCAAAAACAAGATTTAAAAAAAACGTAGATGTCACCGAGACAAATTATCAACGTTTGGAAATGGTTGAAGTGTTTTTTTTTGTTTTTTTTTTCGTCCAGTGGAATGTATATTAGAGCCAGTCATTGTCTAGGAATGGGGAGGTGGGTTTGGCGGCTTGGTGGGCGTTGAGGAGGCTGTCTCAGTGGGGGCCACTAGTCATACTGGCCCCTCGGTCAAGCCCTCCATGGGCAGGGTGGTGGCGTTGTCGACGGGCTGCGGGTCATCCTGGGCCGGGGGGGGCGCCCTGCTGGCAGCAGCCAGGCTGGCGTAAGGCAGGTGGCAGTCCATGTGCAGGAAGGGGGGGTAGTGCTGGCGGTAGCTGATGTAAGCGAACAGCAACCCGATCACTCCTCCCACAAAGGCATCTGCAAAGTCGCACAAACACGTTTTAGTGACACGTTTCTCAACCTGTGGCGCAGGTACCTCTGGTGGTGCCTTTAGAAATGCTGGTATTATGTGGGAGGTGATTACAAATACATTAGATGTGCTAAACACCAACAGACTGAAATTAGAATCCAGATCTGGGAATTAAATGAACCAATCTTAACTGTGTTTGGGTTTGAAAACCTGAGGGATTTCTTAATGGCCATGCTCTCTCTTCAGGCTAACAAGTGTTGGAATTACAAGCTAATAACAATGTTCAATGACCAGCCACGTTATTAGGTACATCTGTCCAAAAGCTTGTTTACACAAAGAGCAAATCAGCCAATTTACATGGCAGCAATACAATGCAAAGACTGGCTAAAATTTAACTGAGCTTGGCTGCAGTGCCAGAAAACAAAACCTGATCTCACTGGTTTACAGAAAAGGTCTGGACATTAAGAATGTCCAGGTTGCCAAAGGTGTCTGGATCAAATGCCTTGCTGAAATCAGAAGTCTGAGGAGAATGAGCAGACTGATTTAAATTTAGAAAAAAATGCTACAGCTGCCATTATAACGTTTTTTTTTCCAAACAAAGTGGACAGAGTACCGTTCCTAACACCTCAAACTATAAAGCAGCTGGGCTACAGCAGCAGAAGACCACACTAGGAGCCTGTCAGTAAACTGAGGCTAAAATAACAGAAGTGTATCAGGCTTGGACAGAACCAAAATGGAAAAATGTTACCTGGTTTAATGAGTTTTGATTCCAGCAGTGAGACTCAGAAGAAAGGGTCAGGATTTGAAGAAAATAACAGGAAAGCTGGTGAACTGAAAACCTTTGGAGATGATTTGGTAAATGAGGACAACCATGAGCATCCTCTTCATCAAACTGTTATACTACTGAGTTTCTTCAGTCAGAGGCAACAGGAGCTGCATCTCCATTACAGATGTACTCAAAACTTTGTCAAATTTTCCCGCTAATGTCAGAAAAACACAATTTCTCAGTTAAACTCACACATGTTTAAGTTGTTAAAAACATGCTGCACCATCGTCCTCCTACAACTTCCTGTCATCTTCTTCGTGGTTTACGCCAGTGGCAACATCTGGTTGTTGATCATGTGACCCGTGTGATGCAAAATAAGTCTTTCCGTTGCAATTTTGATAAATCAACTAGTTTTAATACCGACAAAAATCACTAAATCCCAGTGTAAAAACTCTTTGTTGAAAAATGTGAGTATTTTGAAATTTGCATGTTTTCATTAAGCAAATTGACTTTTACAATTTCAATTTGCGCAATTTTATGGGAAATGGAAACAATGCTAGTGACTTCTACAGACAATCATCAGAATATTCAACAACTTTTTAAGGAAATGTGTATCATATTATTTTAAACAGCATTCAATTGGAATTATTCAAGTATTTGTGCATTAAATTGAAAATTAACTGTAGGAACAGTTGTAGTAAAGCAGAAACTCGGTGGAATTTTGTGTTTTTGTTCTATTCAGGAGCTTCATTACGCCTAAACAGAACAAGCTCAAGAAGCATCTGCTGACCCGACGCCACCGTTTTGTTTTGCCCTTAAATCTTACATGCAAAGCAGCCAAATTGGATTTTATCTAAAATCTTCAACTCTTCTTTTCAAAACCCCATCTCCCATTGTATTTTAACAAAGCGAAAAATCCTTTATTTTGTTTTGATATTATGCCTGTCTATTTGATGGAAGTAAACGCCGCATTAACAGAAGTGATGCTTGTTTGAAGGGATTCCCTTTAACCCTGTAGGAGTGTGGTGATAAATAACAGCTGCTGTCGTGGAATGGGCCTGGTTAATTAGGCATTGCTGTATGGGCTGCAATGTTTCAGTGAACATTCATCACCGCTGCCAAGTTTAGAGGTTGATGAAAGCAACATGAAAGGCAGAGCCATGAATCGTTGAGCTGGCTCACTCACCTCGGGCCGGGCCATCTCTGGTACTCTGTCAGAGGCTGAACAGGTTTTTAACTGTAATACATCATAAAATATAGCACTGCTGTAATGAAAATTAAGCAGGTATTGCTGAAGATAGATCAGACTTGAACTAAACTTTCCTAATATCTGCACCGTAAAACAGAAGTTGAATGAAACATGAAATTGCATCAACTTCCAGTAAAAAGGATCTGCAGAGCGGATGAGCCGGCGGTCTGGACGTTCTTCTGATTCCTGTCAACTGAATTTACCAGACTGTGACTTGATTTAATAGATTAGTTTAGTGATGGTGAGAGTATTAATATTCATCAAGCACAGTGTAGCATCTGGGCTAATGGGAGCTCCCAGCTTGTGTTTACACTGGCAGCAGATTGGGGACCCTCAAATTTAATGGACTGCTCTATTGCAGCTTACATCCAGCCGACGGAGTGCGAGCAGGAGGGAAACGTAGATCCAGGGAGGATTCAGAAAATGATGGGCTTTCTTGTAAATGCTGCAATTGTGTTGTTTTGGTTATAAATAAATAAAGGCAGGTTGTAAAAAGAGCTGTTGGGTTTGCTGCCAAGAACATATGGCTTTCTAAAACTAATTAACACAATGTGATGGAGCTGTCATCATGTTATTTCGTTTCTATCTGAAACCCACACACTCATGCAGTTCTCGCTCCCAGTCCCCCTCAGGTCATTCTTTTAGTTTTCCAGAAGACGCGTTTAAAAAATGTAACATTTTAAAACTTGTGCTGGTTTGTTCAGTTTTGTGGAGGTTCCTCCTCATGTCATATTCTTGGTAATGGTTTATTGGTTTATTTTCTTGTTTATTTTTTTATGTCTCACCATACTCTATTCATTTCTCCTACTTTTGGTAGCAATGTGTTGCCATTAGATTTTTTTAATGTATTTTGTTTCTTAGATAACTCTCATGTTCAGATCTTTTCACTATTTTTCCCTTCCGTCTCATTTTGTAGTTTCTCAGAGTTTTATTTCAGCTCCTTTGTGTTAATTATTCATCTTTCTTCAGCTCGATGCTTCGCTCCCTCCCACAGCTGTCCCCAATCACCTGATTTCATCACCTGCATCTGATGTTCTCCAGTCATCCCTCGGTATTTAAGTCCACAGGTTTTCTTTCTTCTGGTTTCACTGCCCTCTCCTCACCACTGCCTTTGGTAGTTTTACCTTTTATTTATTATTAAATATCTCCCAGTAATCTCCATCTTTCTCCATCTTTTTTAACAATCTCACTCTTCCTCCAGACTCTGTGACCTTGCTTTCACAAAAAAAACTCAGCCATAACACACCCATAAAAATCCTATCTTTGGTCTTAAGAATCTGATTTTTTGAGTAACTCAATTTCTTATTTTCCACCATTAGTCATCATTAGGCAAAGTAACTCAAATGCTTAAAATCAGTCTGTAATAAATTTAATTACGGACATAATTTTAAATAATATTCCAGCTTCCAGCAATGTGACTGCAGATTCTGTAACGTCTAAGCACAGACATTATAACAGGTGAAGGTAAAATGAAAGCCGTGTTGTTGGTTGGACCTTGCCAGTGGTGTTTGTAGTCACACGTCCTGGACAGTGCAATCATCATGGCGCTGTAAAGAGGTAGAACCATGGCACAAAGACGCCAGCTGCGACCCCGGCCACCATCTGTGAAGCACTGCAGCTTTCCGGCCAAGTAGAACGAGGTGAACCCGAGTCCAGAGAACGCAACTGGAAGAGACCGACGTCAAGCAGATCAACAGCTTTGTTCCAGAAAAGTTCAAAACATTGATCCAGTTTCAGTGTATTAGTAATGGAAAGTCATATGCCTGCAGGTGAAAAATATTTTTAAAACAACCTTTTAAAATCACGAAAGTGTATTTTTGTAACTGCAGGTAATCTAGCAGCAGGACAGAAGCAGTCATGTTAGGTCTTTGGTCCTAAACCAAGGCTGCAGATTTGTAACTGAAGGTGTAATCAGTGTGCATACCAAATCATAAAATGATCTTAAAGACCGTGCCAAGCGCAAGGATTAGTAAACATTTAATCAATTACATTGGCCAGCAGCTCACCACTGCACATGGCAGCCAATACTGAGATTTCACAGCTCTATGCTCCATGAATGTGGATGGACAGCAGGCCTGCACATTAAGCAACATCTGCTGGGAAGTAGAAGAGGAACAGTGGTGGTCTAATTGTGGGAATTAAAGGTTGAACAGTGGAACCATTTGAGTTTTGCTGAAGCAAAGCGATTTGATGCTGCAGCAAAGCAAACAGCCGGTACATTTGTCACTCAACTAACAAGGTGGCCAGAACATATGACAGAACAAGAGCTCTCAGAAAAGAGAGAGGAGAGCGGGGAAACAAAGTCAGACTCTCCTGTTTGGGAACTGATCCAATAAAAACAGTTCTATTCAGATTGGAACCAGAACAAATTACCTAGACCTCTGATGTGATAAGGGATTTACCTGATCCAAGTAGTTTGGTTCTTGTATGAAACAAATTTCCTGGAAATAGTTAAAAGGCACTCAAATGTAAACCTTAAATGGTATGCAAAATTAATTATATGCAAACTTGTTCAGTCTGTCATGAGCCATGAGGGCCAAACAGGAAACTTCAATAAGTTAGATAAGACCAACATTAAACTTTTTAACATCATTTCAAAATGCTAATCATGACGGAAAACAACAGTCCATATCCTGACCACAGTGAAGCACGGTGATGGCAGTATTATGCTGCTTCTTTCACACGAACAAGGAAAACAGGACAACTGTGGAGAAAATATGAAAAAGCCTGAAAATGAATGTATTGAGGCTTCACCTTTCAACACAACAATGACCCTGAAGATCAAAACATAATCATCTGTTAGAACGGTCCAGTCAAAGTCCAGATCTTAATGAAAAACAAGAATCTATGGAATTCTCTGTTCATAAATGCTAACAGATGCTCTGTCCAATGTGGCTCTCAGCTGCAGCTGCAGTGAAAAGTTTTTCTACAAACTTCTGATTCCAGCAGCTTTTCAAGTGTCCATTTGTAAAAATGTCCTAACATTTTACAGTCATGCACCACTTTGCATTTATTTATCAAATGAAGTAACCTTGAATTCAGTCAATTCGGTAAAATGCAGGGCATGAACTGTTTAGCACAGCCTGTTGTTCAGAATGAACTCCCAAGGATTCAAAATCAAATCAGTTTGGATGTAAAAGTCTGACGGACACGACTGACCCTGAAAACATTTTCATCCATTCAGAATAAAACTACATATTATTTGTGATGTAGTTAATAAGAGTGATATGTAACCTTAATGGGTGCCTTAATTTTCAAATTAAGTCTTGTAATCACAAAAAACCTACATTTTATTGCTGGCTCTGCAAGTCTCAAAAAACCTAAATTATAGAAGAGATAGTTCAGCTAAACTCTGCCTAAATGTGTCTGTTTCTCATTTTTACATGAGAATTCCTCTCTAGCATTATGCTAAGGCAAATGGCTTGTTAGTCCTCCTCATCATCATCATCATCAGATCTTGCTCTTCCAGGAAAATAAAGGATTTATGAATCACTTTGTCTCAGTGGCGCTTCCACTCCTTCATCCATCCCCTTCTCACCAGCTCATTGCCGGAGGCAACATGGGAATTTGTGTCTTGCCCAAGGACATTTCAGCATGTAGTGGAACTAGTTCATTTTTTTATTAAACTTCACAGTTAAAAATGGTAATGTCTCCCTGCAGCCTGCAACCAAATGGGAGTTTATGTGACTGAATTCCTCAAGAGCAGAAACAACAGAACTAATAATTTATGAGTGGAAAGAAGATGGAAATCCTGCTGCAGATAAAGTTAATTAACACCTTTCAGTTTGAAGAGAGCTGCACACTACCCACACAGATTAAATGATGTTTTTTAGAGACTAGCCTTCACTTTAAAGTTCCTCAATCTGAGCATCCCTCAGTGCCCATCCATCTCACTTTCGGGTGACTCCTTCACATTCCAAACCTCGCAGCAGCCCACACTATTTGTCTTCTTGGCTTTAAACAAAGCTCAGGCAATTTAATTTGTCCTTTGGGAGGACAGAGTTACATTATCCTAGAAGCTTACTCAGTCCCACACTGAACATTTTAACTTTTGACTTCCAACAAGAAATTCACTTTAAACGTAAACATTTCCAAAAACCCTTTAAAGTGGCTGTATTATGTATTTTTCAGGTACATAGTACTATTTTATTGCAAAATAAAGTAAACCTGTCACATTAAGTTGTAAAAATCATGCTATATATGTTTGATATGACTTAACAAAAATCATATTTGTAGTCCAGGCGTTAAATTACCCAATTTCAAGGTAATTTAACACCTTCATATTGTGGAAGTTTCTTTAAAAGCTCCTGCTCTTTCTGAAACTCCGTCTTCAGGAAGTCCTCACAACATTTTTACTAGTGTTTCACCAAGTCGTAGCTCCTATAACAAGCTCAGCTGATAAACAATTCCACCAGCTGTTTGCTAATTGTGCCTGGCTAGTCTGAAGGATCTGAGTGGGGAATTCGCAAGGAAGGAGCTGTGCCTCGAAGGCGGAGCTATGTCCACTATGAGCTATGTGTTTTGCACAGCTGAATGGTTGCCAGGGAGACTCAAGTATTTCTCGAACATGCCCAAAAGAATGAAAAGCTGCAGGAGTAACTTTATAACAAAGCTCAAAGCAGTCAGTTTTACATAATACTTCGTTTTCAGAAATTAACTGGAAAATCCTTTGCAGAATTTCTTTTTACAGAACTGGAATAAAACATGAAAAATTATTACGGCTACAGATGCCAGTATACTATCACATCATACTTTCTGTGCTGCTTTGACTAACATGCAATAAGTTTCAGTGAAAAGCCAAAACATGAAAAAATGTATTTTACCAAATGACATGTATAACCGTAAGAGAAAATAAAGTGAAGAGTTTATTGAAAGTAGTTTTAAGTGTGGAGTCGGCAGCAGACTCCTACATCCCTAAATAATCAAGGATTGATGGAAGAATGGGAACGAAAATGTAACATGACAACAGTGAGAAACAGCCTGGCTCATTGTTAAATTCTTTCCTTTTCATTCCAGAACCATCCGGAGCCCATATGTTTACCAGAACAATCAGTGGAACTGGAAGTAATCAGGAGGATTAGCCAAACACTTGGGATGCATTATGCTCGAGTGGGAACATCAAGTATCCATCCTGCTCTCACTTTGCATAAAGAAACTCATAAACAAGCTTTTACATGTGAAATTTGTATAATTAACTAAGTGAATGGGTAACGCAATGAGGCGTATCTACGAACGGCTACAGGATGGTCCTCCAGAGGCAGCAGGAGTTTCCTGAAAGGCCAGAGAAGAACAACATAAAAACATCTTGATAATGAATCAGCTGCATGCATCTTAAACAAACTCCCTGAGAGACAAAGAACAAATACAGAAAAGCAGAAGAAGCAGAAGTGATTCGCATTGCACCTTTTGTTTGGTGCAAATAAAATATTTGTTTTGAGATTTCAAGTGAAGGTAAAGGTGATGCCTGTCTGTCACTTAAACTCTGCATCTCCATAATGACAACCAAACTACCATGATGCAAAAAAAGTGAATCACTTTCGTGAAATTCACAAATTTTGATATAGATGAAAAGGCTAAAATTAGTTAATATGCTTTTCTAAAGTGTTACTTTGCGACAAAGCTGTCGGTTTTAATGCCACACTAGAGCTTTCCATCCCTTGGTCTCTAACACTCTCCCCCCTCTGTTCTGATCTTTGACCTTCATCATGACCTGTGAGATATCTTTGCTAACTCCCACCTGAAAAGCTGCATATTAAGAGACCACTATTAGCACATAAAGAGTCAACAGAAAACATGTATTAGCATTAGATTAAAACCGCTTTGTTCTGCATTCTGACTGTCGGAAACAGAAAGAGGAGACCTGAATTCTCTCTTGGTACTGAACTAATGTGATGATAGGCGTTGTAATCTTCAGCTAATTAAATATAAATGGTGATGCAATAGTGAAGGAGGCGGACTCAGAAAAATAATCTGGTAAAAGGATTAATTGAAGCATTAAAGAGTATGCTAATCCTAAAGACGGCATCTTTCAGTAGAGTATATCCATCAGTAACATCAGTTGGGTTTTTATGCACAAAGGGAAATGGTGAAATGAATATGAATGTGATGGGAGGCGTGCTTCAGGACCTGTTTGCTCTCGGTGCTGTTTACAGGCTGCAGTGGGTTTAGTGGTATTTATTGCTTTGTTTTTCTCTTTTAGGAGAATGCCACAACAAATTCCTGTTATTTAACTCGCTTCAGAGAGGTGGGGGAATCTAATCAAGGACAAGGGAGAATCCTTCAAGACTACCAGATGGAGTGGAAACAGCTCGGGTGTTTGAAAGCTATCAGGACATGTCTAAAGGTTCTGTATCTATTATTGATAACTTTATGATAAGTTCATTGCATAAAACTACGTGGCTTAGTTCAGGGTTTAATAAGAAATGTTTTGTTCATGTAATCCATTCTCTATAATATAGCAAAGACACAATTTTAGCTATAAGACCATAACATTAAAACCTGTTAAATCAACAAAGACCCTGGAAGGACGAGCAGGAATAGAAACCTGGCAGCCACATCTCAGGCTTCACATCTGATGAGTCTGAATTTTGTACTATAAACAAGAAAAAGTGGTATAAAAATAAAAAAAATCCTTGAATCTTAATGCTGAGCTGCAAACATTCAAACTACATTAAGTTTTTTATATGCTCCTTGTGCCTTTTCAAATCTTTTTGGGCTATGAATTGGATTACTTTTGTTCTGTAGATGTGATCTCTGTGATTTTGTTGCTGCTTTTCAACTTGTTGCTTTGACAAATCTAATCCAGCCGCAGACCTGCAGAATGCCGTCCCCGTCTGCTGTTTCTAATAGGAACCAGTGAGCGCCTCACAGCCTTCCATGCTTATAGAAGATGTGTTGAGGAGCATCAAACTTTAATCTGAAATCTGACTGAAAGCGCTTTAAAACTCAATCAAAACTCTAAATGGGTAAGGCATCTGATGTCTGGGTGTGTTATTGATGCAGCATGTTTGATCTGTAAAGAGGTTTAAGGCCGTCGCGCTCAAACCGTGATGCTAGCAAATCACAAATCATGCAGCCAAAGGCAACTTCTTTCTACCTGAACGTTCTGCCTGATTGTTCTGTTATCTGTGGATGAGCATGGACAAAACAAACTATTCCAGTTAAAAATCAGTCTGTCACAGTACAGACAGCAGACCGGGAGATTTCTTTCTCTAAAGATTTCTTTTCACTGTTCAAAATAGGCAGAACAGGGGCAGAACTCTGTATACATGTAAGATTAATGCAAAAGGCTGCAAAGTAAAAATAAAAATCAATCTGTTCATGTTTGAGGGGAGTTTAAGCAGCTAAAAAATAATTTCAGCTGGTAATGAGGTAGAAAATAAACTATTCTGATCCAGCAATGCTTGATATTTTTGAAACGCTTGTAGATTAAACAGTCATTTTATTTTATCTCTCAGCCTGAGACGACAATAAAACTGATGTTGCCTGTAGAGTATAAAATTTAAAAAAAGCAAGATCTTGGGCTCCATTTTTACCAGTTAGTGTTTAGCACCATCACCGTTGCTAGGTAACAGGACATAGGTCCTGCAATGGCCAGATCCTCGCACACACCCTCCCAAGACATTTGGATCGTGTCAGTTATTTAAATTCCTTTTGGGATAAAAAAAAAAATAAAAATACTTTGGATTTGAATGGAATACTTTAAATTTATTCTGCATCAAACTGAAAACGCTAACTTCAGTATTTGTAGTTGTTTGCTGTTACACGTCTCACACAAAGTAACTCCACATCTGTTCTGACCAACCTCTGTAAAAATGCTTCCTACATGATATTTTTGACAAGACTTTTTGTCGCTTACAGATGATTTTATCAATATTTTTTCTTTCCAATCTGCCATGATGGCAGACACTTTTTTTTAAAGCGAAGGTTATAATCTGAAGTTTTGGTGCCCCCCCCCCCTCCAGACCTCTGCCTTTCCAACAGTTTGTTGTTCAGGTGCAGCTCAAGTATAACAGCTCTGCAGCTGACAAAGTATAAGGAAGTTGCAACAAAAGAATCCTTCTATTATGTAAATATCATGTTTTAAGTTTAAATGCAATTAGATGGGGAACAATGTTGCAGGAGCGTAGCTGACAACGTTTGTTCACGTCATACAGCACCAAACTAAAAACACTAAGTATTTCAGAAAATCGCGTTGAATTGAAATGTTGACATTGTTAGATATTTGAAGTTATATGTGCAAATTTGAATGTAGCCAAAATAGCACTGTAACGCACAGTGCTACATGGTGTCCACTGCACTGTGCACCGTCTGCATGGACCGCAGCAAACAACCCAAATGAACCTTTCTCCAGTCGTCTCCTTTACGCCAGAAGAAACGTGAATTATTGAGCGTAGCGCTGAGGTGGAACAGCTTGCCACGCTGTTTGGCCCAAGATGGCCAGCAATCCTCCCTGCTTCGTGTAGCTGAGCACAGCAGGAAGTCAGATGAAAGTGAAGCACTGAGCGTGTTATCATCTGTCACATATGTCAGAATGCTGGACTCATTCATGACAAGCTTCTTCAGGGTCTGCATATTACATCCTTGGCAACAATAAAAAATATCTTGAGCACAATCTGTCAGCAAGGTGGCATTTCTTATTAGCTCAAACTGAAACGCTGCTGTTCGCAGTTTTAATAAGGTGGTGTGAGAGATCTGATATGGTTGCATATTGTTTTGCAGTTGCCAGCGGTGATTTCTTTACTCACAGGAGGAATGGCTGCTGGGGAAGCTTTTGCGTCCTTCAGACACCATCTCCGGCTCGCCGGTGCACAGCATCTTTGCATTCATTTGACCATCTGGGAAACAGCGCTGGAAGTAATCTGGCCTTGGTCTGAAAAATTACAGCTTTCATGTGATTACAATGAATTAAGAGAACAGCTACTGCTTTACGTCTCAAAATACGGAGTGACTACAACTTCAACCTGAGCATCATTAGCTGTGTTTCCATTACAAATGTGAGCAAAACTTTGGGAATATTCTGCTATTGTGGAAAACGAAATTTCACAATTATAGAGTTTCATTAAATAAGAAACACAATCAAAATCATGTGTATGTGTTTGTTCATGTAGTAAGTCATAAAAAATAACATGTCAGCCATCATTCTCCAACTACTTCCTGTCTTATTCTTCGTGGTTTGTGCCAGTGGAAACATCCGGTTGTTAATCAATCTTGCAGTTTTCCTAAATAAACCAAGATTGATACGGCCAAAAAAAACACGTCATTCTAACGTTAAGTTGGTGTTTCCCTTATGCAAATTTATTTTCAAAATGTCAAACTGCACAATTATGTTGTGGAGGGAAAAGCAGCGACTGACAAGGCCGTGAAGTGACTTCTTCAGCGTACCTGCCAACAATCAGCTTGATGGTATTTGTGAAGACCCCATTCAATGCGAGAGCCAGGGACACAGCTGAGGAAAGAAAGGACAAATATTAAAACAAATCATACGCTGTCTCATTATTGAAAGCTATGAACAGTTTTTCTGTAGTACAAACCTCAGTCATAGTTTTATACAAGTTCTGCTCAGTTTTGCACACTTTGTACAAACATGATGGCCAAATTTTAGCGTTTAGGTAAAATCAGATCCAATCATTTAGGAGTTCAGAGTCCAAACCTCCAGAAATCAATCGCTTCTCAATAACCAGACCTTCTGTGCAAAGCAAAGCGTAGAACAAGGAGCTGGGTTTTACCAGAATAACTGAAAACACTAAAGAGTTGATCCATCTAAGGAAGGCGGTTAACATGAGAGAACGAAGGGAGATTTTTACCCACAAAAATCTACATAATGCATTTAGAAGAACTGAAAATGGTGAGTTTTATCATTTTTATGGCTGTTTTTTATTTCCTGAAGAAAATAAAACTGAAATTTGTCATGACAACAGATTATTTATTTATTTTTTTCTTGGAATAAATGGCTTGCTTCACTGGTAATAACTGAGGGAAATTTAATGAGCAAACAAAATTGTTTCCTCATAATGGTTATAGCCAGCACTAATAATCCACCTGCTTCAATGAAAGCATCACATTTATGCCTTGTTTTCATGTTCAGTTATGAATCTCCCCTAACATTCCCCACAGATATTGTCAGTTGAAATCTAATTATTGTCAGTTGAAATCTAATTAACCAAACACCCATCTGTTCTCCAAAATTGTTGAAGAAACAAAGTGTGTTCCTTGAGATAACAAATTCATTCATCTTGTTTAAAGAAAACAAAAAGTCGATACCTTGTGAAAAGGAGACGCACCGACTCATTATCACAAGAAAAGCAGCTTTGCTTTGTTGAGGCTTGTATGGTGTCAGATTCCCTCTACTGGTTTTTCACTCTGTGTGTGATGTTTTGATCTTCACCCCTATGGCTCTGCACAAGCTTTCTCACCTGTTTGCATCAACCTGTATAGAATCTAACATAGGTTTCTGTCCAGTTCTCATGAAATCTTATCACTCCGTTATTTAAAAAAAACCACTTTGTTCTCTTTCCCATGATGTTTATCTTCTTGATGTTCGAAGTATTTCTGTCCCTCTGTGCAACAGATCCCCATCGAAGGGAATCTTGTCACTCCGAATTGGTTCGAAGTAAAGTTAGCTAATGTCTCAGAGTGCGTTCAGAAGAAGTTCAACTCTGAGACATACGTATTAAATAAACACAATGTCAAAAAGCAGTCAGAAACTACATACACCCTTACAGCGAGTGTGACCATTTCTCTAAAAGTAGGTCTAGGAAGATAAATTGCTTTGGGTTGATAATGTTTGCCATGGAAAAGGGGTGGAATTACATAAGCTGTGCTTTTTTACCATTGCTTTTTGGAGATGTGACTGAATTCATGCTATCTTTGCTTCTTAAGATTTTATTCTTTATTATTCTGTGAATATTTACAATGAATTCATGTTGGATGGAACATCTGAAAAGTTACAAAACTCTTATTGCAGCTCATACGTTTAGAGAAAGGCAAATTACAAAGTAGGAGTAGAAGTCCAAAAATGTAAAGTTACTATGAAGAAGCAGGTCAAATTAGATTCACTTTGAAATTTTACTTATTGTTGCAAGAGCGTCCTATTTTAAGCAAATCGTTGTTCAGTCATTTTAAACATGGATTTTAAGGCCAGTTAAACTCCTGCGCTACATTCTTGCCAATATTACAATTCACGCAGTTTAAAAGAGAGAACATCCAGGGGATTTCCCTGAAGATCTGGATTGCCACAGGCAAAATCTGACTGTGAAAGAAATAAATGGCTCATTGTGATGGGAGAGAAGAAATGTCATGTTGGTCAATAGGTCAACGTTGCAGTGAAACTGAATGTTCACTTAATTATCTATAAAGGAGACCACTGGGTCTCATAATTAGAGTACCTGCCCCTACAGGTCACTCCCAGTGGACTTCAGTGGGACTTGGTTCATCCTGCTCAGACGTCTGTGAGCCTCGGGGTAAATCCAAGAGTTAATTGATATTTAAGTGAGTTCTACTGATTTTCTCTCTTTTTTAAGTGACTTTACAAATATCCAGCCTGACAAAACAGTTTCTTTTATGGTTGCAAAGCTGTGGATGTTATTGGAACTGCCGTTTGCCATGCTGGTGATGTGTGCGTTCCTGAAACTGTTTGACAGTCTGTGAGCTTGGTTTTATCCTGGCGACTCAAAACCGTGCAGTAGTTGAATGTTTTTAAGCTAAAAATGAATCTTCCTAAATTGCTTCATGGTTCCGAAGCTTTCTATAACTGTCTGCAAATAACAGAGTTGAAGAGAAGCTGGAGTAATTGGCCCGTTCATGAAGCCAGACATCTGAACATCTGCTGCATTCACCTTCCCAATATATTCTAACTACATTAACCTGTTTGAGAAAATGATCTGTGTCACATTCAGATTGTGTTCGGTTGGCCTTGAGTCTACTGGTCCATCCATCCATGCTTTGATTAATGAAAAAATAAATATTCTATGTCAGCAATTTTGACATATTTTCCTCATTACGCCGTGGCAGGCCATTCTTTACTTTTCATATTTTGTCATTGTCTTTGCAACCATAGTAACATTTACTGTTTGCCCGAAGCATCTAATTAACAGTGCAAACATTTGCATGTTATCAGCTGCTTTCAGTCAGTCTACAGGTGAGGATGATGAGGGTTTGCTACTCTGCTCAGCAGCATTCAGGATTCACTTAGCTTTTCTCCAACAGTCTCATCAGGCGTCTCACTCCTGTTACTTTGCCTCCGTTCATCTCATCTGTGCTGAGCTCAGTGGAGAGCTTTTGGATGTGGGAGTCAGATAATCTGTTCCAGGCGTCTGATCCGGATGCCTCAGGGTAGAGGCATTGTATTTTAAAATCACGCAGTGGGCATACTGTTGGGAACTATTGCATTGATGATATCCTATGTCTTCCCTTCTATCTGGTTCATAAGAGCTGACTTGCACTGTTTTGATTGTACATTCTTGTGCCACATGTTCCCTACGACACCTGCGCATTTCTGGGCATCCTTATGGAAACCTGATTCATCAGACCAGACCACTGTCATCCACAGCTGTGCTCTAGTTCTTGTTTTCATGTTTCCATTGCTGTTTTTTAGCAACCCCAAAGCTACATAAAAGTAAGGACTAATGTTCATTTTGACACCTTGTGATCTGAAGTAACATGAATTCTCCCTACAGTTTTAGCTCCAGTGGCTCGTCTGTTGGATCAGACCAAAAGCGGCAGCATCAGTAACCCTTGGCTACTCATGCCCCTGCTGTCTGTTCTCTATTGTTGCCTCCATGAACCATTTCTGGTAGACTTTGACCTCTGGAGACTTGCTACATCCCACAAGAGATTCATTGGGGAAATATTCAGATCCAGTCATTCAGCAATCGCAGTTTTAAACCTGGAAAAATTCTGAAGTCCTTAAACTGCTCCATTTTCCTTAGCTATCCAAAAAAATGAGGGAAAGTGCCTGACATTGCCCACTAACAGGTACTATAATGAAGAGATCTGTTCATCTGTCAGTAGTCATAATGTTATGCATGAGCAGTGTACTACTAAAGCCTCTCACTATGGAGAGAAAAATATCTAAATCATTAAAGGTTTCATTAAAATAAAGTTGACAAATGAGTACAAACATGAAAAGGCAACAAACACTCCCCCACATAAACTGACTAGTAATACTGCTGCTGCTCTGTGATACCACATTACAAGGATGAAACAGTGTTTTAACTTTATAGTCACGATTCAAGCAAGCGCTCCGGAATCATCTTTGACTCATTCTTAGTGAGAAGTCTGGTGGGAAATATGACCCTCAGATGGCTTCATTATATTCTGACTCAGAGATAATCGCGTAATTAAGTGGCGTGACTTCTGGAATGATAAAAGATTATTAGACGACTTTTCAAAACGTTTTCCTTTCTACCCCGAAGTAGAATATGGAGCGTGGCAGAAAGCAATGTACCACACAATATATGCCCATATATCAGCAAAAGTAAAGAGCATAAACTTACCAAGCATAATCTATTTAAACCTAATTATGTCCTGTAATCTTATTTGCGTTTCTGAAGTAGAGAACCCTGGGGGATGCTTTCCAAAGCGGTACATTTGGAACTGCAATGTGAACGCTTCTGACATGAAAAATTAATACGTCTGTCAGTGTTTTAAAAATAAACAACTTTACACCAGTCTGAACAAATTAATTTAATATTTTTCTGTCTCATTATAGAGATAGTTTCTTAATGAACTCAGCTCTGTCTGACATCTGTCATAAAATGCAGAATAGTCTTTAATTCTTTGTTCTCCTGAGTTCCACTGTTTTCTAAACTGGTTTGCAGAAGTCCTTCTCTGCAGGCGGTGATGGGCTCGTTAAATTCTCCACTGCAATGTAATCTCTGCTGCACTGAGCCACTCGCTTTCCACCTGATTCATCACTGTGTGTCTCTTTAATTGGATTTGTGTTAAACTTTCTTAATGCCTTGCAGCGCCGATGCCTTTTTCTGGCACTCGACCTCAAGGGAAAGTAGGAAAAAATGTGTGTGTGAAACCATTGGGTCCTGACAGAGAATGAAAGAAGATGCTTTAAATTGATAAGTATATATTGAGTAAGAACAATATTCATGGTGGCATATTGACTGACACAAGAGCTCATAGAGTTTAAAGAGCAAAGGAGCCTAATGAACTCCTTATATTTGGATAGATTGCTTCAGGTAGAGGAAGGAAAAAGATGTTGAGCTGAAAGAAATTCTAACAAAATTTGTTCACTGCTGAAACATTAGAAAATCATGGGCAGAAACTTTTGTATAATAAATATGCTGTTACTATTACAGGCCAAATCATTCATATTCCAAGGCTTTTAAATTTCATGTAAATGTAGCAGGAAATGCATTTAGGAAAAACATGTTGTTGTCATGCATTTGTCAAAAAGAAAAACATTTTCAGCACTTTAATTATGAGAACTGAAGGGAAGATTTCCACGCACCTAAACAAGCCTCCTTGATCTCCGTCTTGTCCGTTCTCTGAATTATCTTCACCACGAATATCACTGCCAGTGGGGTAAGGAAGGAAATGGCCTGGAAGGAAATAGACACAACAACAAAATGGTAATAATTACAGTGATATTAGAGTTCCAGGGGATCTGTTAGACACGAAAACACTCCTGCCTTAACTTCTGACCTGAACCTGTCAAGCTGAAAAACCCAACAACTTATTTTATTGTTCACTGGGTCTTCCAACCAGTACTCAGAGACTTTCTGTCTAATTTGATAGGAGATTTGAGCTCCCTCTGCTCAGAGGTAATAACAGTTGCCACAGAATGTATTAATTAAATCCAGGATGAAATTGTTTTATATTTCTGCCCTAAGCAACAACTGATTTAGAGATAGGATTCTCCAAATCTTCATGGCTTTAACACAGAAACTGCAGTGGCTGGCGGAAATTACAAGCAAGTACAGTAACTATGATGAACAATGAAGTTTACATGTTTTCCTCATATATATATATATATATATATATATATATATCAATCTATCTAGAAGATCATCTCGTGATTACTGTCATCCTTAGTGCTGCGATTTGTTTTTGTTATATTGATCCTTTTAAAAGCAAAGCCACCAGGGAGAACTGAAACAATACATTGATAAAATCATTCTCTTCTGTCACTCGTATCCGAAGCAGATGAAGTTGTTATATTGTGGAATGTGGACATATGCCACTGTGTTGTAGCAAATCAGTGGTCGTGTTGAGCATTTAGGATTGTGTTAAAATATTTGTGTCTGCTGCAGAATATTTTTGTATGTTTAGAAGAATCCTATGAGTTCACCCATCTGAGATGGATCACTCAACCAATTTACTATTTAAATAATATGAACCCTTTGGAGCCTGATGTAAGTATTTCATGATATTTGCTGAAGTGTAAATTAAGTTATAGAACATTTAATAGAAGGCCCACATTAAATATTTAGATATGAAATTAGAAGTTTTACATCGCATCAAAGCATCAGACCAGGAAGGTCCACAGTTCTTTAAATTAGTTTTGTGTTTGTATTACAAAGCTTTTGCAGGAAAAAGCACACTATTATTCTGATCCTGTCCTTATACTGAGAGTTGAGGTCTTTTTGTTTAAGCTATGCTTCTAATTTATTGTGGACAGAGAAAAGAATTAAATAGATCCTAGCCAAGAATGTTTTTACATCAAAGTTCTGTCTCGGTATGATCCAATCCACCCCCAGTACAGGGCTCTGGTAATTCATTGAGTAGGATTTCTAGGCATTAGCAGCCAGCATTGTGAAACCGAGTTCAAAATTCAAAGGATCCAAAATTGTTTTCATCCTCAACAATAGGCCAGTTGGTTATTCTTCCTCTCTGACTTTCATCCCTGGTGTTATTGTAATGTCTATTCCACTTTCAACTCAGCAGGTGATGTTCAGTTATTCACAATCTTTGACTATGACGTAGTTCAACATGTTGCGAGCAGAAAATTAAATGACCAGCAGATTCCTGCCGTGCCTTCTTCTTCCCTTTTCATTCGTTTTCTTCGCAATATTTCCTCTCCCCCCCTTCTTTGGTTTAACTACTACTCTCCTTCTGTTTTTTATTCAGACAACTGGCACAGCCCGTTAAAACTCTGCCCTTCCTGTCTTCAACAATGTGGTCTTACAAAGCAACCATTACTGACAATCATAACACTCTTATGTTATTCATCATTTTGATCATGCTAAATATTTCTTTTCAATCTTGTTAAATCACAGGAAAGAAATAAAAAAATAATCAACACACTTTCCTTGAGGTAAATTCCAGCTTAGTGGACAAGGAATATGGGTTACATTTCTTGTGGCCCCTAAAATCTCTTCTCATCACAGCATGATAGTGAATATTTACGAAGGTTAAATGGACCAAAAAAATTCAAACTTTTTGCAGTTACAGCCACTGGCAGTTTTCTCATTTTCCATTAGTTTCCATCTCCTTACTGAGAGACACCAGCAACAGAACCATCACTGTAAAAGCACTAGAAAGAACCATGAAAAAAAGCATTTTTGAATTCAGAGAAACAAAATTTCTGTGTTAAATCAATCATTCCATACCCTAAGTAGAACCACTCATACTGTGAAACTCAATAAAAAATGCTCCTTGCCTTTTGGGCATGAGGATTATTTCCACAAGGACAAACGTTCTGTGATCCATGTTATTCACTTTGCTGCTCTGTCCTGATAGAACCGAATAGAATATGGTTCCTCTTAGAGACAGGGCCACAGAAGGTACAGAGATTGTTTGAATGTCTTCATGAGGACAGATATTAGATATTAGTAAAAATGCTGACACAATAAAACTTAGTCCCTGAAATGAATATTATCATTATGTTCTCTCCTTTAATTGCTTTACTGTTGCATTAATCATTTAGGAAATAGACCATTTACCTGCAGTTTTATTCTCACTGTATTTTTTTTTTTCCCTCACAGTATTCTTATATACTTTGATTTATTTATTTAGGGAAAATGGATAAAAACCTTTTGTAATATAAAAAGCGAGGCCTTGATGAGCATTTAAATGTAACATTTATATTATGTCACAGCTGAAACAGTTTATTATGGGACCACTCTTGAAATGTAATTGCTTTTTAGACTGCAGCTTGATTAATTTTTTTTAGTTTTAAGGCACATCGTTATTTTTGTTCAGTGTGCTTTCTATATTTAAATCATTTTTTCCAAGTAATGATTTGGTTTAGCACTAAAGTAACTTAAAAGGTATTATGTTTGAAAAGACTTACATTTGAACCCTCCCTGACAAATGTCTGATTCAATGTAATTTATTGCAAAAGACACATTTGGAAGTGATTTTAGAAAACCCAGGTTTGGGGATTGTTTATGCCAGTTGATGACGTTAGGAGATGACTATTAAAACTCATTTATGCCGTTTATCTAGACACAACTTTTACTTTGGCTTTCTGACTTCCAGAAAGCCAAAATAATTTTTATTCAAATGTTGAACTGAATAATTTCCATTACCAGGAATGTGGAAACAGAAAGCCTCTGCTGGCCTCTACAACACGTATCTTTCTGTTTTCTCTCCTAGAACTCGGCATAAATATTTATGACAGTATTTGAATAATGTCAAGTAAAATTATGGAAATTATCATTTGCAGAGGTGAAGAGTAGAAATGGCAGGAGTTTAAGGAAAGTGAACCAGCCGAGGTGAAGGAATCTTCCAAGCAATTAACTGAAGTTCTCTGGGTTTGATTTCTTTGACAGTAGGAATAATCTTGGATCAGTTCTAATCAGAATTAGGTAATGTATAATTTATGTAGCATCAATATTTTTGTTCATCAGTTATTCATGGTATCTGAACTGATAAAACTGTGAAGTATGTCTGCTTTATTGTTCTGTTAGGTGGTACACTCCTAATCGATCTAGATTTAGATCAATTTAAGAATTGCTTCGTTCATTGTAGTAGCATGTTGGAGTAGCTCGGTTGAAATTTTGTCTTTTTTGTTATTTTTGTAGATATTTTCTTTTTTTTTTTTTTTTAGTTGAGGCATTACATATTTGGATAGTTATAAATCTTTTTTGGTTTTGAATGCTGTGTTGTTGAAAGGATATTGGCACGTACTTTCTTCCTTACCATTACCATAATAAAGGGGTATTAGTTGTGTGTGTGTATTTTTTTTTTTTTTTTTTTACAACTAGGAATAGCTGATTAGCATTTCAAAAGCTCAAGTAAAACCAGAATTATGACCTGAAACTCCAGAAGAGTTGAAGAGAAGGCTCCAGAGCGGTATCAAAGAGCAGAGAGAGAAAGAGGAAGTTCAAACCATCGGTTCCATCAAGTATAATGGGCCAGGATCATAATACCCGACACCAATGTCTCTGCCCGGCTTTCTGACTGTATGGTAAGAGAGAGATATAAAGGGAAGTGGCAAAAAGCAGAAAAGGTGGTGCTGATTTTCATCCATGACATGTTACTGTGGAATATCATCTCTGCTTTCTGCAGATTAAGCTGCCATGACAACCATGTGACTATCATACAGACGTGATATTCAGTGGAAGACCTCTTCTGATTTGTTACAGGATTGATCACTATTGGAGATCCTCTTTGCCCACAGCATCACCATCCACATACTTGGATGATATGACTTGCGCTCGCATTTAATTTCACTTTGGGACAAAATATTTTTGATTGAATCTATGAGTTTTGCCACTGAAAGAAAAGACACTGGTGAAACAACTTATGACAAAAAGGGAAAACTGTTAAATTGGGCATGGAGGTAAAAATTCTCATGAGAACAGAAAAGGGAAAAAATGTCATCCTTGTGGAAATGTGAATTGTTTCTTTAAGAGAAAAGACTGAATGGAAGAGAGAAAGAACGAGATGAAAACAATCACTGCAGAAGTGAGGTGAAGATAGCAAATGTCAAGAGGGGTGAATGTGAGATGAAAGAGGTGTGTGTGTTCTCAGCGTGAGTTGCCTCTGTAGCCTGCGTGGATCTGACTGACAACACAAGTTGATTCTGAGCTGGTGCAGGTGAAAGGGCTGCCTTGATGTCTCCCACAGGGAAAGAGACCTGGTTTTTCAGAAACAAGAAGTAGTCCCTTTCAACAGAATGACCAAAATGTTCAGAGCTGTGGTTCCTGAAACTGTCCTTTGCTCTGTTGAAATATAGCAACAGCTATACAAATAGATTTAAAGACATGCAGCACATTTTGAGCTGTTGTACATTGTGTTAAAAGTCAAACGATTAAAGTAATGTTTTCATTACACAGCATGTTTGCATACAGAGGAGAATTTTGCTTTTTGACCAATCAATATTTATGAATCAATAAATACTGACCCTCCTCCTATGTAATTCCATGCATTATATATATTGTCTTTTCTCTTGGTGAAATAACTCCTTTTCTTCTATTACATTCTCCAACTAAAAGTTTTGGTTCTCACATATTCTATACTTCATAGTTGTTTTTTTAATATATCAATTTAACAAATCATTTAGATCACCATTTACTCACAACATTTTTATGAGCTTCTTTGTTGATCTTTTTGTCTTTTTTTGCTTGTGGACATTCCTTATTCTAATGTTAAACCTCTCTCTATGTTGTCCTTAGGTAAGAGTGTGTGTGGTGATTGTGTGTCCTATGTGGGCCTCTGATAACTGCAGGTTATTACAGGTTTGTGGACATGTGATAAGCCGGTAACCTGTCCCAGGTCTATCTTGCCCACTGACTGCTCTCAGCAGGTTACATTTTTGAAACTATTAACTATTTTATAAAACAGATGGTGGCTTATAAGCTTATTTTCATAATCTCTTTTACCTTTTTAATTTTATCATGTCCATTAAAATGCTCCGTAGACATAAAACTAAAACTTGAATATAACATTTTCGACATGATTTTAGAAATTCTTGCAATGGTGACATTGGCAAATTTTCTGATATCAACTGCAATATATGTCTGTTTTTCTTCTTTCCCTTCTTTCCCATTTGGGTTTTCACCACTCTGTCATTTGTATGAATAAAAATAACCTTCACTGTCCCACTGTGGGTAAATTCCTGAAACAAAACAGTCAGTAATAAAAATACATAGGACTGCAAAATTCATATTTTTTTCAGAAGAAACATCTCTTGAAATTAAGTGAGAGCTGCTTTTACAGGCTCCCTGCTTCGGTGGCAACAGAAATACCAGGTAAAAAGCTGCCACTTGGTAATTGATGACCAAGAGGTAACTTTTTATTTTTATTACTATTATTATTTGCTTGTACTTTAATCTCATCTTTATATCTAATGCTTCAACTAATCCAATGTTAAAATCCAGACTCTTTTTATTCTTTGGACTAATTTACTATTGAATATGTAACTTTGATGTTGTGGAGGTACCATAGTTATTTTAAAAGCCCAAATCTTTCTTGACACAAACCTTCGTGCCTTGATAAGTCCAGAGTCACCGTAATGGGTTGATTTTTGGATTGTAACCCCTTTCAGTTAAGATACTTGAAGCACTCTTCCTTGTTAATGGTGTGCAATTATCCTGGAGTGTGCTGTGGAGGGCAAAACATTAGGGCTCTTGTCATGCTTAACGTGTTTAGTTGGAAAGGTGTGTTTGCCTGGCACTCTTTCAAAATACTCTATGATGACATTCTTTTCGTAAAGACACATTTAGAGTTCGAAATCATGGCATGGAAATGACTTCGTCTGAGACAAACCACAGGCCAAAGTTACAGAAGGAAGAATGAGCTAAATAATTTTTTTTTCTGTAACTTTTTAAAATAAATATACCAAGACATTTTCTTAATGCTAATTGGACTTATTATGTTGTACTAGTTGGGCTTCCACTGTACAGCAAGCTTAATGAGGACAACTAAAACTACAGATTTTCAATATTATTTTAAGTTTTGTAGATTTTAAATATTTGTTCAACTGAATAACAGCTGCTGCAAAATTTGCATCCACATTTAAAGCCACATCAGGTATGTGCATGTATTATGTTGAAATATACTTTAATTTACTGGGGAAATAAAGAATTATTATTTTTGAGGAAAATATGTTTTTTTTTTTTCTCCATTTAATGAAGCAGTTGATTAGTTCCACATTATATCATTGATGTTTTCCATCATTTGGCTTATTGAACAATTTTGTCTACATCTGGTGATCCTTGGTGGGAGAAGGAAAAATTAAGATCTGGTATATGAGTTGTGAAATGGGTGCTTTGTCTATTTTTCCTGCTCAGAGTTAAAACATAAAATACAGCAACTTAATTAAGACATTCACTTCTTTACATTGTCAAATTATTATTTTGATTTCAAGTTTTCAGTGCTTGTGATGACTTAAAACATTTCATTTTCTTAAGCAGATGTGTTTTTTTCAGGTAAGAGGATTATCTTACCCCAAACAAAAGAAGAGGTGAAATGAGTGAACATTAAAGCTAAATTATTGAGTGAACATTAGTTTTTTTTTAATTATTTCTCACTTTCTACATTTAGCCCGAGATTTTAAATTTGAAACAGGATCCCTGCAAACTGTTGGGATGGTAATGAGAAAGAAACATATCTTTCTCGGAATGCAAGTTTATAATGTATTTTATTTATAAATCAATGATTCAGCAGTTGTAGACAACAATCCACACTGACACAAGTATTCATTTTAACATGAATACTTATATAACGTAAACTTCTAACTAGACGCTGAATTAGCACTGAAACTAATTTCGTGTCACTTTTCTCACGTTTGTATTCAACAGTATCATAAAATCCTAAGCTTCATGTGTTTTGTACTTTTTTTTCATGCTTACTTGTCCCTCCCCAAACACCTAAAAACAATCTGTTTCCTTGTTATTCTATTGAACATGACTCCTTTAACAAGACTGACTCGAGCCTGGTGGTAAACTCTGCGGCGTGTGGCTGATTTTCTGGTCAGTGTGTCATGTGGGTGATTTTGAAGACAATGAGCCCATTCTCATCCCCCAATGTCATTCCTGACTTTCACACTGTGATTGAGGCTACATCTATTTGTCAAAGTGAAGTAACAAGGCCTTGTGAGGAGTATTTGCCTCCTTGCTGATCCCATCTGTTTGCAATAGCACCCCACCCCTTATTTTCACTCATCTCTAAATAGAACGTCTCAAAAGACACCGAGGAAGCTAAAACAGACAATCAACATGCAACCTGATTGGTTTTGTTTTGAGAGATCGGAAGAATCCACTTGGTGCAGTGCTTCTTTACTAATCTTGTTAATATTCTGCACCATAGTCTAACCTTTATGCAAAGAGTGAGGAAACATCATTAAGCTCTGCCCAAATTATATCACCACAAATGTAATGTTTGATGCTTGGCCAGTAAAATGCTGAAAATGGAGTCCGGCTGGTGACAAAGTTTTAAAGCTCATTGTATACTGTTCTAGAAACTAACCAATTTCTCTGCTATTGTTTTTACACTGAAGAGTTCACATAAGTATGTGAATCATTTTAGCATTTCATACTACATTATATCGGAGCAAAATAAGCTGCATGGGCATTGTCAGACAAATTGAGTTCATTATTTCACCCTCATGCATTGTTAGATTAAAAATCTACTTTTAATACTGTCAATTGGATGACAGCTAATATTCTAACAGACTCCGCAGATCTTGATATGCATATGAACGATCTGATTTAATTATGAAATCTGACTTTCAAATGACATTTAATATGTTTTGATGAAATGGAAACATTCCAAACCCCTGACAGTAATAAATTAATATTGAATGATGAAAGCACAGAAATCAGTATTCCCAAAAAGTTTCATGTCAGGTGTTTCTTTCAGTTTATATATTGTCTATGGTTTTCTCTATTAATTTCATTGACAGTTATCTGACAAATTATTATGAGCATCCACCATCAGCTCCAAATTGTAATGCCCTCATACACGACTGACAGTTCATTGGCTTTTGACAGAAGCATGCCAGTTATTATCCATATTAAAGAAAAAAAAGCAAATGAGGCAACTGACAATGATAAGATGTGAAATTAATTTAAGTACTTTTTCATCAAGATTGAAGTCAAATATAATTTCCTCAAGCTGTTGGCTAGTTTTTGCACTCACCATTTGCTATTTTAAAGATAACACAAAATCAATATTTATGTGCTTGCAATATTTTTGAGGTATTACCTAAATGAGTGTAATGCTTAGCTGGGATGTTTCTTATTACATACAAATTAAATATTTTTTGTCCTTCAAATAATAATAGGAGAAGTTTTGACTTTACCTATCAGGATGAAAAGTCACCATAGATACATCTTTTCATCCAGTAAGTAAAAGCATCAGTATGAAACTTTTATTAAAAAAAAATGTTTTTTTTACATATTTGCTGTGTCAGTATGAGATAGTCTGTGGAAATATTTCTTCTTTCTCTTTTCATCAACTTATTCTATTATTTTTGTACAGCACTTTGGTGCCATTTTAAACCTGTTTTTAAAAGTGCAATATAAATAAACATTAACATTGAAAAAATCGAGCTCCTCTTCCTTCTGCCTTTGGAGTGTTGTCATCTGAAAAAATACATTACTCTGTGAGCAACCAATTAGAGCCAGGAAAAGGTTCTTAGCACTATCAATCATCCTTGTGTGTGTGGTGCTCACATCTTGGATCATTGATCCTACTAAAAAATGAAAACAAACAAAAATAACAGCCAGGACATTAAAGCTTTATGAGTGAAATCTTAGAAATGAATACTTAACTATGCATGATGTGTGTTTTTATATATCTTTGTAAGGCATCTTAAGACAGACTGCTGAAAGTGTGCTGTACAGCTAAAAAAAATATATAAAACCCAATTCTGCATTGGCTGAATTGTTGTTCAACAAGAAAAAAATCAGTAACTGCTGTGTGATCGTTACCAAATGTCTATGAAATAATCAAATGATTATGAAGTGATCATTTGGTAAGAGTTTGCAAAACAGAACCTAAATCAGACATGTGATTTTACGGCGGACAGTGTGAAAAAAATTTCATGTCTGTATTTTTATGTAGCGTATGTAAACCTCTGGTTTCAACTGTGTTTAAAGGTACAAAACAAAATAAATCTACAACAATAACTAATGTACTTGTCCTGCTAACTTACCACTATGACATTCAAGTGTCAGGTTCAAACACAAGATTTTTTTTTTTGACTCACTCATAAATGAGTGAAAAAAAAAAAAAAAGGTAATTGAATTTTTTCAGTCAGTTAATCAAATCGTATAGACTGAAGTGCAACATTTCTTAGATGATAGCTGACAATTGTCCATATCTCCATCCTCTGAAGTCCTTATATGCCAGCAATTTCATATCAAACTTGAACGAGCAATATTGAAGAGACAGAGTCACTGACTGCTGTTGTAGGTGTGGGATTGCATAGAAACGGGACACAGAATCAGGATCAGTGAGGCTCTTACGGACACTGCCTCTGCGAAGCCTGCTGCAGAAATTGAGATGTCACACTCAGTCACAGCTTACCAGATACAGTTAAAGGATTTTTTCCAGAGCTTCCACCGCATCCCTTGACTTCAATCTTGAATTCATCATAACTGTAAGAATATTTCTACTTTTCAATCACAACGGGTTGTTCACTTTATATATAGCTTTTGCAATATTACTTTTTCTGCTGCAGCAGAGTCCTGTTCTTCTTGTTTGCTTTTATTACCTTTTTTTACATGTTCTCCCTGACTGTTCAGGCATGCCATATGGTGGAGCTGGTTGCCAACATGTTGGTTTTGCTTTGAAAAAGGGGATATCAAAAGATAGAATCCCAAATGGCTGACAGATGTTATTAAAAGAAGACTGCATCTGGCATCCAAGTAGAAAGAACACAACAATAAAATAGGGATTTGTATTTTTGGGATCTGGTTTGACTTTCCACAATTTTATAATCGGCATGAATATGCGGGTGGGTGGATGGGTGGATTTATGTATATGCGTGCGAGCAAACTTATTTCACGTAGGCAGGGCAGACTGGAACTAAAATTCAATTCTGATCTTTTTCCTGGAAATGCCCCCTTCCATGATGCACTCCAACAAGCTTGGTCTGATATGTGTAGATCACATTACAATATATCTCCAAAAATGTAAATATTATGACTATTATAAATAATTTAATTGGGAGATTAACATCGACCCCAAACTTACCCTAATATAGGTGCATTGCCTAGGCTCAGCACTGCAAAATGGCAGAATGTTATCTAACCTCATTATGTATTGAGTAATGACAAAATATCTTTGCAGTAACAACAGCGTGGATAATCATATGGGTGCTCGGTGGACTGAGATTCTATTTATACTTTTATTGTCAGTAAAGTCATTCATCATTCTTTCATCTTCTACTAAATGAAAGCCTAACTTCATATGCAGTTGCTTTAATCGAGGTTTGATAAGATTTGAGTAAAATAGCCTGTGATCCCTGCTGTGCCAAGTAAACATCTCTATGCCTCTTGCGCACATTGTGGCTAAAATTAGAGTTAATATGAAGTTGCTTAAACATACTTCAGCTCACAAAATGTGATTTATTTGTTTGAACAGTTTTGTGTGTTTTATAACTTTTCGTTCAGCGAAAGACATCACTGAAAGCTTTCACTTTCTCATAAAAAAAAACAACAAAAAAAACACACATTCTGAGTTTACTCCAAAGTGTTAGATTAGGGTAAGAAGAAGGGGCATTGAAGTAAGGTACTCATGGTGCGTTCCCAAACTTTTGAGAACGCACCAACATTCAGCTGAGCAATTTTCCCCAGATATGAAGCTAATTTGCAGAAAAGTATAACTTCTAATATTAAAATATAAATATTTTTGAGTCACTTACAGTAATCTTCAGATGGTTAAAGTTTTTCTCTTTTGTTAGGGTGAAAAGAAAACCAAATTTTTATATTAGTATTCCTCTCTTCTGATCTTCTCCTTAATTCACAGATAAAAGCCGTCTTGTTCTCTTAAACCTCATTAGAGGTGTGACAGTGTTGATGCAAGTTTCTGGATAAGCTTTACACCACTGGGCATTCAATTTAATGCAGTAAATAACTTTGTATCATGGATAACCATAAGGATATGAGGTCATCTATATATGTGATGAACAACAGAAAAAACCAGGAACAAGTCACCAGAGCGAAAAAGAAAAATACAACACCCCTAATTTTTGAGAATATAGTATTGATTTTTTTATGTGATAAATGAAGTCATAAAAAAACTACCACATGTTTTAAATAGCAGTTTTAAAATGTTAAACTTTGTTTTTGGCCTCAGTTTGTTTACAGAGTAAATTTGAGTTGATGGAAACTCAGCTCCATAAAACAAACTTTTTGCAGTATGCCCTCATCTTTTAAACCCATATTTCTGTGTGCTAATTAAGAAAAAAGTTAAAGGAAATGTAATTTCCACTGGGTAATGACACTGATGCACTAACAGAGAGGAAAGATACACGATCTTACTGATAATTCCTACTTTTTGTAGTGTAGTGAAATAAACCTCTGAAGAGTTTACTGAGTGATAAAAAACAGAAACATCCCCGGGTTTTAGTTCATATCCTTGATTCAATAAGGTCAACATTCAGGCTAGGATTTCAACTGAAACTTCCCAAAGACTGCAAAACAACAAAACTCTACACTGCCAGTTTCACGCCAGCAAATAATTTCAACTGTCGGTTCAAAACATTACAATGCAGGTGCTTTTTATGGCAAGATGTCATATATCAGAGAAGCATCTGTCAACTCGTCACCCTAACATCTGTGCGATCCATCTGGAGAAAGAATTCTGTCTCAGTCCAACTTTGGTTAGTTTGTAACATTAACATAAATTTCAGTCAAACCTGTCTTACTCACAGATGCTTTTATTCAGGCCTTATTTAATCAAGAGATCTACAACGTGTGGTATTTAAATCTCAAGGGAGTTCCCTGGCCAAGACAGATGGCAGCTCAGGACAGTAAAAGTTCCAACATTCAAATTATGAATGTTTACTCAGCTGATAAATTGCACAACAAATCCATTTTAACCTCAAACGCAGTTAACTAAAAATTCAAACCTTTACAAACAGCTGTCTGCAGTGCTAAAATCTCTGAAAACTAGGGTTCAAATGGTTCTGGAGTTGATTTCTATTGTACAGGGCTGAATATTTAAATACAAGATTTCTATTCTCAGTAAGAACAAAGACTGGAAACCAATACAGTGTCTTTCTATTTCTTGTTACAACATGAATTATGTCTGCAGTTAGTTTACTTTAAAGAAAATTTCAGATTTTAAATGGCACATCTGATTGTCCCTGTAAAAAAAATGCATTGTACCCTACTGAAGACTCTATTTCTCTTTTATCCATCCATGGGCTGTTGCCTATCGCCATCGCTTACACCTTACACTTACACCATATCTGGATGCAAAACCCCAAATTGTTCCTGTTCATTGTTATAATCACTCTTTGCTTGATTTTTTTTTTTTTTGCCTTTTGATGACTTGGTTATTTCTTTTTTCTGTTTCATGCTTAGTCAGTACAGCTGCAAGAGTCAGACTCTGTGAGGGTTACATGGTTTGATTTATTATTTTCTTAATTCCATAGTGTCTGTTAACTGCCTTAAAACAACAAATATATTTTTAGAAGCTGCATGTCTGTCTTAGTAGTTGGAATGAAATTGTTGAGACAGTTGCATTCCATCTCATCTGTATTTCCAGAGTGTTCCAAGGTCAGAAATGTCTCACCGTATTTCAAGGACTTGTATAGCCCATACCGAATGAAGTAGCTTTTCAGTACATTTAAGATGACAATAAATAAGAGCTAAGCACTTTCAGTTACATCAGTAAGACCAATGAGCCAAATTTATTGGCATGGACATGCAACACAAGCTTGTGCAGTAGGTGAGTGAAAGGAACCAGAGAAAAATTTTTTGCTTAACTGTGGCAAAACGATAGCTACAAAGTTTACCTCTTAACTTTTAACATAGGAACATGAGTTTCTTAGAAAGTTCATGCTAATCTGAGTATAATTACCCATAATTTTCTTGCATGCGTTACTGTTTATCCATTCATCCATTTTCTGTACACCCTTGTCCTTAGTGGGGTAGAGGTGGGGGGTGCTGGTGCCTATCTCCAGCTAATGTCCCCAGGCGAGAGGTGGGGTTCACCCTGAACATGTCGCCAGTCTGTCGCAGCGTTACTGTTTATGTCAATGTTTATTTTGTATTAGTAAATAAAATGGTTAAATTAGAATCATGCCAATAAATACCATGACTGTATTATCTGAGAAGTTGCATAAGTGGTTATTAATGTAATTATATTAAATAACAAGTCAATTTAACGCTCTGCTGGTGCTAGGTAACAATGTTTGGCATATATCCAGGTTAATTTACTTCCGGTCCGGTCTTGTGGGAACTATCTATTCCAACATATTATGTACTTTGAAATACTTGGACAAATTCAGTGTCAACTGACAACTCTTGACTCTTGACATTTCACAATCAATACTAATCTCTGTACCTATACACAAATGCACACTGCTGTGCTATTTTATACTTTTGTTGCTTGAATTTTAGACTTTGTCTGACTTGGTTTTGTCTTTTTTCTGGTTTTATTTTTGATTTTGTATCAGCTTGCACTGGGACCAGAGTAACAAATTTCATTCCACCCCATGTTTTTATCATGTCTTGAAGTGGCCAGTAAATTCACTTGAAAATAACATTACACAACAAAGCTTGGACAAGAAGTTTTACTGTAACTTAAAGAGTTGGTGTGCGTGTCTCTGGTGCATTTTTGCTCACAATGTGTTTGCTCTTGATTCACTGGAGTTACTTGTGGTGGGTAGAGTAACACACAATTTTACTCAAGTAAGAGTAGCGATACTTATTTATAATATTACTCAGGTAAAATTACAAAGTATGGTGCAGTAAAACTACTCCTAAAGATCAGTTCCGTAACTCTAGATAGAAAACTTAATGAATAAATGTAACTAGCTACTATCCACCTTTGCAGTTACTATATGAGGGCCTTGATAGAATTCATATAGTTTTTCAGAGCAAAAACATTTCTCTGAAAAACATATCTGTAGTCAGAATGATGTGAAATTTTAAGAAATAATTAAAAAGCAGAATTGCTCAATGTTTTGAATGGCTTTTGACAGCCACTTAAAATGTTTTTCAGTCAGTTCATGATGAAACAGAAACCTCTCACAACAAGGTACATTTTATGATATTTTAGATCTCATGAGCAAACGCGATCCTTGAAGTACCAGAAATGCAAAATACCCCAGCAAAGTGCTCAAAATAAGGGTCTGAGATGGAAAAAGAGAGGATTTTCAAGAACTTCAAAGAGAGCCTTTTTTTATATAGATAGATGAGACAAAGGACATAAATATCTAAAATTGTTATGTTTCTTAGATGCTTACAGAGCTGCTAAATAACGTTCATTCGACTCCAAAACTGAGCTGCTCGTGATTAAAATCATAGTTAATCATAGGTACTCTCCAGCTCTCTGGAAGCAGACAGCATGACCGCTGTCCACAGCTAAACTATACTATTGTTTACCATGAGGTAATCACAAGTCAATCAACAAATATGGCTAGCTGTCACTTGATTTCAAACCCCAGAATGCTATGTGGGTCTATGTAGCTTGCATCAGAACCTTCATTCTTCAGGACAACATAAAAGCTATTTTCTAAATGTCTTCTCCAGTTAATTAGGATTAATTGAATTCAGTGTTTTAAATGAGTATTTAGTCTGCTTCTTGAGAGAGACATATGGAGGAAGGTGAAGACCTATTGTCAGTAAGCTTTGTTTTTGTTTGGTTTTCTTGTAACAACTCTGCTTAAGAAATACACAGTCCCATCGCAGTAATTAGATGAAGCTGCTGTATTGTTCTAAAATGGAACACATTGTGCCTAATTTGTTTTAGTGAGTGGTTTGTCACAATTAGCTTAATTAGACAAATGATAAATTATACATCCGTGTAATTATATAGCATGTTTTTTTCTTCTGAACATATTTTATTTTTTTGTTGAACAAATGTAAATATTTCTTGTATTCTCCAAATTGCTTAATATATTTACCAAAACTTTACTCACTCCACACAACTCAATATTCTAAGTATATTGCTAAGAAAAAGTGCTAGGAATATTTTGTGCAAAAGTGTTTGTGCCTTGTAAGTCTGAGGTTGAGGTTAGAGTCAGCCATCTGTGTAACTGTGAAGTCATGGCTCTGTTTGGTGGTGTGCTGAAATTTGGGACCCAGCAGTTTGAACAGGTTGTAGATGCCATTCACAGAAAAGCGGTAACGTTCATTCAAGTAACCGTTGGAAAAAACTAACAGGCTGTATTCATCCTCAAAACTCCTTCCTGTCTGAAAGTACTTAGGCCTGAGCAACAAACTTGATCCATAATTGTCCCCCGAGGAAAATTTTCGGATTCCAGTGGAATCGCAAGTGGCCAAACTGCTCTACAGCGCAGCAACCGTAGGTCATAGAGATATGAAACTCGGTACGTAGGTAGATCCCCCCGAATCAAGAAACAAAGTCTCTTGGAGATACCCTCTAAAATTTACAGGGAGGCAGCCATTTTGGGTCAAAGGTCAAATTTTGGCCATTTTTCACTTTTACTCATGTCGAACTTTAACGAACTCCTCCTTGAGATTTTGACCTATCGGCTTCATTCTTGGTCAGAATGCAGTAAAGGCATAGGGCTTTAAAGTTATCAAAAAAAAGACTTTTCCTATATGTTTAGGGGGGGCTTGGCAGGGCGGCGAACTTGCCGTACTTGCCAAAACAAACAAAACGCTATAACTTTCACATAAAAAGGTCAATTGACACCGAACTTGGCATGAGCGATCCTGGTTGGATACCTGACGATGCTAAGTCGTCATAGTCTGACGTCATCTAAGCCCCGCCTCCTCAGAACAGGAAGTGACTTTTTTTTTACTTGGAAAACTCCATCTCTGGCTCTCTTGACCTAATCAGGATGATCTTGTGTCAGATGACCAATAAAAAGTTGGTCTCACTTGCTTTAAAACGCAAAGCGTTTTCAGTGGCGGGCGTGGCCAAGTCACAGGTCACGCCGCTGCCATACGTTTGGCTCTAGATTCCACATGTTTCAGCCCAGCTGCACTAAACTCACTGAGATCAATCCTTGACCACCCTCCGACAGGAATCCAGTGAAATATTAGGTGGGCGTGGGCTAATTCCTCCACAGTGAACCCTAGAATATTTGAAAAAATCAGCCCCCAGCGATGCTTCATCCCAGAATTATGAAACTTGGTACACATGTGTACCTTGTCAGGATCTACAAAAAAGTCTCTTGGAGCCATGGTCCAAACCCAACAGGAAGTCGGCCATTGTGGGTCAAAGTCGCAATTTTGTCTATTTTATTGACATCTTATCTGAGCAAATTCGTCCTAGAGCTTTCGAGATCCAGGCTTCAAACTCAGTCAGCTCAGCCTTGAGGCATTGAAGGTCAAAAGTTATCAATGGAATTTTCCTATGTCAAAGTATATGGGCGTGGCCAAACCTCAAATCTGGCCATTTGCCATGAAACATTAAGGTGTAATAACACAAGATCCCAGCTGCATCAAACTTCATTTGTATCATCACAGACCAGAGCTCATCATATTCACATGGTCAATTGGTGACATCAGTTTAGCCCCGCCCCCTTCCAACAGGAAGTCACCTGTTGGAAGGAGCAGTTAGAACAGTTGTTCTTTCTGTTGGAAGAAAGGCTGATCTAAATCATACATGCATTATCCTATTTGCAGTAAACTTGTTATGCTTGACCTTTGTTATCCTCTAAAGAGCCCAACAGCTTGAAATTGCAATTCAGTTCAACTGCGCTTGTGCCTTGTAAGGGAGCGCTGAGAAAGACGTCAGTGTGTGTTGCCCAGCGGACTGGGTGCGGGGACTGCGCGAGAGTGTCGGTGGTGGCGGGTGCGTGTCGTTGCTGGAACCCCCGCGGTCGCCATGAGGCCGGAGGCTCGACTCATTTTGAGGGCCTCCAACACTGCTTGCGGCTTTAATTATTATTATTACATATTTTACATAGTATTGGCAACTGCATGCAACTGCTTTTAGGGATATAAAACATACAAAATGACAAATTGCTAAATCTCTAGTTTATCCTAGGGTATACCTGGATAAACTTAAATACTTAAGGGATTTAAACATAGAAGGTGACGAGGGAGGGTGTGGCCTGCATAGGTCAATGCCCTATATCATGGTATGCATAATTATTAGGAAACTTCTCTTCTTTAGTCAGAAGGGGCCAAAAACAGATTTAATAGACTCTGAAAACTCAAAAATCACTGAAGGTTTCTCAGAGGGGAACAGCACTGTTGAAACTGTTAAGATTTGACCTTGTTGAGCAAATAGTCAACAAGGTCACAAGAATCATGTTGAGAAAAAAAAGACGCAATCCTGCACAGTACTAGTGTCAATAACTGTGCACATACAGATATTCTCCTAAGAAAGACACAACCTCACTTTTACTTTGTTATACACACATGTCTCAATAAGACTTTGGATTAATCAACAATAATCCTCAAAAATAAAGATGGCCTAACAATTGTGCAAAATGTATGTATTTATTACAATGTGCATGTCAAATTGGAAAGAAAATGCATTTTAGATTTTTTGCTGGGGTGAGATCAGCAAACATTTGGGTGAAAAAGTAAAAATCAGTTATATAAAAAGTGAAAACTAGCTGAAACATCATCTGCTATGTATAACCATTGATCTCACTCACTCAGGTCACTTAATAGCCTGATTTCTGCTGTGAAAACATCACTAAATGTAGTTCCTTTACACCTTGAGTTTTTAAAGATTTATTTTGCTTAGGAAGGTCTGTGAGTTGAGCATATCAGCATCACTTTATATTTTTTAACAAGGTTAATTATTTTGCAGTTAAGTTGATCCTGTTCTTCTTTTTGCATATCATCTTTACCTCAAGTCCTTCTCCATCTCTTCCTTGTTCTTCTCTATGGACACTACTCCGATTCTCCCTTTTCTTTGAGCTCTGTTGAGACTGATTAAAATTCACCTGCTGACATTTCTATTTTTAGGAAACATTTATGTTTTTTTAAATTAAGCTTTTACATAGTTGAACAACAGGTGGTTGTGTTTAACCAGTTGATTCATAGGTATGGTCATTTGACAACTGGAAATGGCTAAATAGAAATATTGTGTGCCTGAGTTAATAAATATGTTTAATAACTTTGTTTCAAATTGTGCGCTTTTAGCTGTGCAAATCTGTTCTGATGTTTCAGGATGTGAGTTTTTATTTTTTGTGGAAAATTTTTTTTTTTTTTCATTTTTTACTAAGTGAAAATAATTTAAACAGTTGCAGTTTAAGCAAATGTGCACATTTCATTTCTGACTTCAAATCAATCTTGCAACTTTAAAGGAATCATTAATTTAGCATCAACTAGTCTCTTGATAAAAAGGATTGAATGAACAAATAAACTTAAACATAAACTTAATCTACAATTCTAATATTGAATTTGTATTTCAATTTTTGGATGATTACACTTGCAAACGTAACTAGTTGATTATACTTTCAATAATTACTTGGCAACAAATTATTTTCATTTGATTCATTTACCGGATGTAATTGAAAAAATTCTGTGCAAATAAATCAAAGGAAATATTCACTCATGGAGGATTATATCTCACACAACGTGTAAAATGTACATTATTCTCTGAGGGTGTATAAAAAGAAATATTAATTCAGTTCCTTGATGAGACAGTCTTTGAAGCAACCACTGAAAAAGTTGCATTGGGCTCTGAAGTCCTCTCTGTCTTGAGATTAAGTGTTAATTAACAGGGTAAATGAAGTGTGGTGAAGAGATTAGAATAATCATCCTTCAGGTTTTCCACTGCTATACTCATAAAGCACCACCTCCTCAGTAATTTATGAACTGGGTTGACAGCTTGAATATCAATAGAAATGTGAAGAATTTACTGAGAATTATCCTTTTCTCTCAGATTGGATTATATATATATATATATATATATATAAAGTCTTGGTGGACTGAAATACTATATACTCCACCAAACTTGCACACATAACAGTTTACATGCAGCCAAACCAGAGGTACTTTATATCCAAAACTGCTTGACAAGTGCATTGTGTGTGGACAATGATGATGTAGACAGCTGCTTTATTGCGAGTTTAGACATTTAGACTACATATTGGACCTTTATTACCTTTAGCAATAACGGAAATATTCATCCATGAAGCACATCAAACCAGATGTTTGAACGAGAAACGTCTTTAGGTTCAGAGTGTTAGGATGTATTTCAAAACAATATTACATTTGAATGAATTGATCCTTTGATTTTTATGGAATTTATATTTGATTCATTCTAAATTTAACTTCATTCAGAATAACCACAATGTCTATGCCACACAGTTCCCCATACATTCACTTCTTAGAATATCTAAGTGAGTATTATTTTTAATGAGGGATCAGTGGGACATTATTTGGACAAATAACCTGTTTAGTTTCTACTCATGAGGGACTCCAGCTTAATATAGCAGAGAAGTATTTAAAAGTGAAAGTCACCTTTCACAAGAGTAAAAGTTCCTCTGCAGAAACCAAATCAGTCAGAAGTATCTCAAAAACACAACAGAAACTTTTTTTGTTTTTTCTTTTAACCAAAACTCAATTTGATATGATCATTATTTGTAGCACCAAATACTAACATCTAAACATTCTTTAATATTATTGCTAAATGTTCTGACTAGTAATTATTCTGGTGCCAAATAGATTTAGTATTGAATGGGTTATGTTATGGGTGACTTGAATATTTTATTTAGGATTTTTTTTTTCTTTTAACCAGGTATGAAAAATACATTAATTGTGATCTTAACAAAAAAGATGAAGAGTGAACAAAGGGGCAGATAGATAGTTGGAGACAGGAGTAACGGGAGATGAACCAGGCTGATGCAAAATGCCCACAATGAGAAAGACCACACTGTTATTTCTTATTATTTTGCACCAAGCAGTGGTCTCAGGGATTTTTCATAGACAAAAGAAATGTAAAAAAAAAAAAAAAAAAGAAAAATCTCCACACTTTCAAATGTAACTCACTGCTCTTCACTTTGAAAATGCCACATCCTTTATAGCCTCATTTAAATGCAAATCGTCTTCCATTCACATTCTCCAAATCATACAGCCATGAAAGAATCTCACGTTTTTACTTCCAAGTTTTAAATGATCACTCTAAAACCATAGACACACAAAATAAATGATACCGGCAGTATAGACAAAGACCTTCCTGTATCCATCATTGTTTTGCATTTATATACTCAAATTACCCTTGTTACTAATATTGTTGTGTAATTTACAGTCTCATGATGATGCCCATCATCGTAAATCATGGAAATGAATTTAGTGTTCATGTGAACAGCAACAGTAAAACGTTTTGTCTCTACCCAGCTGAAGCGTCAGACTTTTGATGACATTATTGCTCTTCTGTTTTACGAGCTTGTAATTCCCTCATTTCTCTTTCATATATTTTCTAATGACTTAATTTCAGTAAGTGCTGCTGATTAGAAAGTAATTGAGTACATAAGAGCTATTTAAATAACAATCTGAAATACTGCTAAATCAGAAAAGAAATATAATTTATTGTGGGGAAATTTGGGTATACCAGCAGGAAGTTAATGATGAGATTAAAAACTAAATAAAATTAATCATACACCTGGTAGGTTTAGGTTTAAAACGCTATTTATTTCACAAAGAAATTTGTTTCCAATAGTAAATGAGACAGGGAAATCTTAAAAAGATAATTAAACAGAGGAGTAGCAAATATAAAATGTTTAATTAAAAAAAAAAAAAACAGCATGTTGAAAATTATTCACACTCTTTTTAATATTCCGTTACAAACGTGTCTTTATTATTACTGCAATCAAAGCGTTCTTAAGTGCTGACCAGCTTTTTACATGGCTCTACTGGTATTTTGATAGTTTGTCATAGTTGATCAGCTCCATGTCTTTGAGACAGAAAAAATTGCATTGGTAAAATTAAACCATTTCTTTAAATCATAATTCTAGAAGAGAAGCTGAGTTCCACCTGAAACAAATTCATCTATGTGTTTTTACATGACAAGATACAATTTGAAAGAAATAAAAGTTTATGTACTTTACTGGCTGATTGTTGAGGCTAGAAATACGTCTTTCAAATTCAGTTTTAGTCTGTGAAAAATGGAAAGATGAAGACATTCAAACATAATGAATAAATATTCCGTATGTCCAAATGTGTTGACAATTGTTTTCATTCGCCGCCCCTGGCCTTTTCCTTACAGTACGCTCAATCAGATAATTGATGAAGTCATATTGCCATGTTTTCTTTGGATTTTTTTGTTCAACCTGTCAAGGCTGCATTGGGTACAAGATGGTCTTTTTCTTTTTAAACAGAACCATCCAGGCTGAAAGACTGGAACAGGCTGGTGAACAATACTTAATGAGGGTCAGTGGTGTTACAACAAGAAAAAAGCTCTCTCATTTTTTTTCCAGTGTGTGTTTTTGTGTAGAAGCTGGTGGTGGAGGAGCAAAGTGGGAAGCATCATGCCACAGTGATACAGATCAGCCACTGGTTTTCTCTTGTTTCATCTTTTCTCCACTTTTCTCACTCCATTGCAACAGCCAGTAATCTCTGTACTTTCTGTTCTCATTGAGTTTTATGTTGAGATTTCTGTTTACTACATTTTGTATTGATATGCAGTATTATTAAAAAAACAAAGTATTTTTTATCTTCTCATATCATTTTTATTTACACATATTAAACAAGTTTCTATCATTTCAAGCGCTCTGTTTTCTAGGTACAGCACTGATCCCAACTTGATTCATAAAGGACAGTTTGTCAGTGTGAAGTCGGAAAATGAAATTATGATTATCATAAGGGGAGCTCATAGCTGAACTTGGTAAACTTTTGACCTTGTTCTTCTTAGTATTAAATTAAAGCAGTAATCTTGACCCACCTGCTGTGTCTGCAAATTCATCCAAAGACCTTCACCCTGTGTGTATTTAGCAGAGGGGGATGGACATCTCCAGTTTTAAACACTTATTTAAGCAGACACAAAAAATTTAAAGTAAGCTTTAGACAGGTGTTTCAAATGGAGATGGATAAAACAGGCGTAGAGATGCAGTGATATATACTGATTAGGATGCATGATGTTACATTAAGGCTGCAGGGTTTGAATTGACTCCACTTTGTTTATGCCGGTGCTTTATATGTAGGTGGAAATGCTTTATAACTAATGGAGAGAAAATTCATCCATTACTCTCAGGTTCAGCCATACTTTGCCTCTCATGTTTTTTCTCTTTTATTGGCTTTATTCTGTTCAGAGAAAAAAAAACAAACAAAAAAAACATTGCTTTTCACATTTCCTACCAGAATGTAAAAAAAGAGATCTGATCAAAATAAAACATCCAAGGATAAGATTGACAAATGTTTGCAAATATGAAGCCTTGTATGTTTAAACACGTGTACAGCAAAGTAAAAACTAAAAATGAAACTTGCTGACTTTTATGAATTATGTATATTTAAAATTTTTTATTCACTTTTAAATTAATCAACTGAAAAAAAATCGTCTTAGATCGTCTTCAGGTCAAATTTAACTCATTTTCTAGTTGAAGGTATATAAAGTACTGTTTTTATTATAAAATAACTTGACTATATCGTCAGAAAAACTATTTAAATGCACTAAAATATTTCTAACATTTAAATAACACTAAATTGTAAAAGTTTTATTTAAAAAAAAACAAACATTTCTGGTGCTTCATGTCTTGGCAGAGAATACTGACTTACATAGATTTACACTGAAGTTGAGGATTCTCTGCCCTACTGAATAACTGAGATATCCTTCAGTAAAGAAACCAACACACTCTCTCCTTCACCACCCAGCTGGTCTGCTTACGTCATCACCCACCCGTGACATTGTCATCATTCTGGTTAATGCTACCGTCACATCTTTACATGAAATGTTCAACAAATGATTCCATGAACATCAACTCCAAAACTGTGTCAAGAAACCCTACCTCGTCTTATACACCTACAGATTTCAGACCGTTCTATAATACAACTTCTGACATTCCTGTCTCGGCATTAAAGGCACACTACATGGAGTGTCCTATTTGCCTGGTTGACTTATAAAATCAAGATCAAGTCAAAGTCAACATGCCACATCAATAAAGTAGGAATTTGAATTTGTACAACCTTCATTTGGATAAAGTACAGAGATGTGTTTGTCTACACGTGTGAGTACAGAGTAGGTATTTGTGCAGCAATCACAGGGGCAGCAGCTACCAGGCTTAAGAGAGCCTGGAAGAGACTCAGGGCACCAAAACTCCTTAATAACTGCTGTAAACCAGTGACGAGCATTACATTTTGTCAAGTGCCATCATGAAAATCATCAATATAAATCAAATATGTTGGTCAATTTGGCAACTCTAAATGTGCTAATGTTGGAGAAACATCTTCCCGTTCCATGAAAACTGTTCATCTGCTGTCATTGGTGGCCATTCTTACTAGCCTGAGTATTCGTGGCAGGCTCTGCTGCTGAGAAGACACTGTTGCATTGCGTAGAGAAACGGGAAGAGTGTGAGTTGTGATTGACAGCGCTAAGGCCCTCCTCCAGGCTCTGGTTGGTTGTTTCCAACTGAGCAGTGTATTTTTGCAGGCAATAGAAGTACTGAGAGATGTATTATCTCTCTCATAGAATATTGCAATGACATAGGGAAAGTTTTAGCAAATATGTCAAGAACATTTTTTAATATAATTTACATACTTCAGCTTTAAAAATGTACAGATAATAGCTTCATGGTCAGTTTTTTTGTGAGAGCTGGATGAATGTTTGATGCAGCTGGAGAAACAGCATGCACAAAGTAACTAACCCCCAGAATATTTTTAATAAGGTCTTTTTTTTTTTCATGGATGTCACGTTTGTTTATCCCTTTAAATCTGGATGAAAGATTCATGTTTTAATAGGAAGACTTTTAAAGTTAAACAGGTTGCTGCATTTCTCTGCTTTTCACTTTCACTGAAGCCTGCAGACATTTTTTTGTTGTTTTCTTTGATATGTGAATATTTTCCTTTTGTTGTTGTTAGATATGTGGCACACATTGCAAATAGAGAGCAATTTATGTATGTACACACACTTTTCAGACAGTTGCAGATGATATTTGTTTTTGTTTTTGATGGCTGCAATGCAGTTTACATTTGATTTGTAAGCTGACGAGATGCTACTTTTGTTTGTGGACCTTTTCAGAGACAGAAAATGCTCTCCAGTTTTGATGAGATTAAAAAAAAAAAAAAGAAAATTATTGATCTGCTGCTCTATCCAAGTTACTCCGGGTGTATTTACAGACTTGAAATGCTATTGTTGGTGTGAAAATAAAAGTAATAAAATGGTTTTGGTTAGCTGGTTACCCTCCCCTTTTTACTGTAGTACGCCAGAATAACGTCGTGTGCTACATACAATATTCAGTGGCTCCCATTGTGTGAAGTCTGTTGTTCACTCTTGCATCAAACAAGAGTGAATCGTTGAACATATGTGACATAAAAACAACAATGATTTGCACAGCAATGTGAATTTGTTGATATTTATAAGCATATTGTTGGCAGTAAACAACTTGTTTCTATTCCGGTTTTCATATTATTGTATTTATTTCTAATTATTTGTCACCCTCTGTATGTTTTGTCAATGCTGTTTCCTGGACTTTATCTGTGGATCCTAAAATGAAAGTTGGACACAATTCACTCTTTCTGAAATGACTGCAATATTTGACAATCTTGGACACACATAAAACGTTCATCGATGTACTTTTTCTTTATGTCTTCAGGATATTTGACTCAAACTTCTAATAGTTTTCCTCAACAGAAAGGACATGGATTAATTTAATCATAAATATATTTTCAAAAACCCTAACACTTATCATGTAAATAAGGTTTTAAAAAAACAAAAAAAAACATATGTAATTAAGTAATAAATTGTTTCCTTGAGAGTTTTTGGTAATACAGTCCCGTTATAGCAAATATGTGTTTTAAGAAGATAAAATTTTACCACAAGAATACAAAAGTCTTGTAAAAAAAAAAAAAAACTGCAAAGTGTATGCCACAGGCTGTGCTATGGAATGAGAAGTAGGGTTGGGAAGCCCTGCTTACATGCTGAATAATGTTTTTTAACCTCTTCATGGTGGAAGTGAGGACATTGTTTTAGGTGATGTTAGATTTTGAAAGATGAAGTGATGAAGTTTAACAAGCAAAGTTTGAGGAAGAATGTCTAGAGAAACACCAGGAGAACAATGAATGAGTGTTGAATTAAAGCCAAATCCAGCTGTTGCATGCAGCAAAACCAGTTCAGAAAAGTCTGGGGGTGAACTCATTTTACAAGAAGGTCAATAGGTCTCATGCAGCATGTTTGTGTCATGATTTACAGAATAGCATTCTAACAACCTTTAATGTAGAGAAACATCAGTTGGTATATTTAATGTCTGCATACAGATTAACAAAACCTCTACATTTTAAATTTGAAGTTATGGGGACTTAAAAGGGCTCAGACACTATTCATCAGAGGGTCTCACTTTGCATTGATGTAACTGCTACTTGTCTTTCATTCCTCTCCTCTGACTTCAGATTTTCTTCAGTTCAGCAATAACTGCACTAAATGGAGCTGATCAGACTCCTCTTGAGGAGTTTAATCAATTAGCTCCTTATGTCTCCCACTGGTTCACACTACCTGGAAATGTTTCTATACTGACAAGCATTCTGGACTCACTGTAGCCCTGCTTTGATCTTGGCAGGCAGCCTGAATAGTTTAATGTGCCAGATAAAGAGGTTCGGAGACAAAGAATAGTCAGGGGAAAAGAATGAAGAATGAAAAGGAAGCTTGTACCTTTTTGTTTCATATAAGAATATGAAGCACATCATTTAGATTTAGACAATAACTAAATGAGTTATTGTCTCTTATTATTTTCAACAATCTTGGTGTTTTTCTGAGGTAGTTCATGGGTGACAATGCCTGCTCTTTTTCTGAGTTTCTGCTTGCAGACTGTTTTGCAGCTGTTTTCCTCTTCTTTTTATTGTATTATTCATCTCATTTTGAATTGCTGAAAAAAAATGGCCTCAGGGCCCAGCTTTATGACATGAATACAACTTGAATTTTTCTATTTCTTCCAGATCGTAAAAATCACAATTCAATTGCTGTGCAGCACTCAACCTGTTAAATTCAACTCAGCTAAATTCATTACCATCATGTTAATGGATAGACTTTTTACTGAATATTGCAAACAATGCTATTTGGAAATGTGCTTCATTGCTGGAAGAATATTGTAAAACTAGAAGGCAATAAGTATAGGTTTGGTCTGCCACTATACATCATCATAACTGCGATTCAGTGGATGATGGTGCTTCTTTAGTCATTACTCTCCAACTTTCACAGCTAAGCTGCTATCATTTACAATATGTCTGTGAGCTGTGACTTGAGATTCCCATTCTATGAAAGCGTTAAGAAGAAACAAAAGAGATGGAAATTGTGTGTGTTCTCGTTTTATGGTTTTCATATGTGTGTATTTCTTTATCAATAACCTGATCAACAATGTGTTTGTTGTATTTGTGTTCAGTTTCAAAATTAACATCAAGTGACTGCCTAATGCCTGGTTCACAAGGCAAGATTTTAATGCCGATTTTTCCCTTTCTGACAATCTTAAGAACACCCTAATGTTCAGATAATCTTATGAATGTTCCTGCCATGTCTTATTTGATAAGAGTGAATTGTCTGCTCAGAAAGATATCAAGACCACTCCAATCTAAAAACTGGGATATTTAACATGTTGGATTGTCTTGGCCGGGTAACACGTGTGTGTGGTGTTCCCCTAGGAAAAATGAGCACAAAGCGAATGTTTCATATAGCCAATCAGAAAGCAAGGTGAAAGAAACACGAAGGAGAATTCAAAATACACATAGGGCAAAACAGCTGTCATGGTGGATGTTGGAGATGTCTTTATATATATATATATATATATATATATCAGGAAAGTGGGTTGTGAGAAAGGTGGATGACATTTGACAAGGTTCAACGGATCGGGACTCAAACCTGCGATGGCCGCATAGATGACTATGGCCTCCATCCTTGGGTTACCAAGGACCTTACCTCTGTGCCATTGCCAGTCTTGAGGTTTTGCAAGATTTTTGGTCAGAGATCGGAATGCTGGTGAGGGAAAACGGTTTGTGTGTGTTGCTCCTGCTGTGTGGCCGCACACCACACACTGGGTGACCAAACCTCTTGTATCTAAGATTTTTTTTTTATCTCTGTGTGTGGTCTCTGACATTTTGAAAATCTATCAATAAATTTTAAATTCTGCTTTGCGAATCAGGCATAAGTTACACATAATTAATTTATGTTATTATTGATAATTAGTTTTAAAAAAAAGCTTTCAGACATAAAGATTTTTTTCTTTTCATTTTCCAGGCAGAAAGAAACTCATTCTAATGTCCTCTTTGTGTCTCCCTTTCTCTCTTTCTTTTGGACTGAGTTATTATTCTACATTATCTGCCAAAGCATATAAAAACAAAATCTATACAAACCTTTGTTAGTAACAGTATGTACTTTTGGTTATCGAGTTTTTCATTATTACCTGATCACTCCTTCATAAATAAAACTTTATTTCCTCTGACATGTCCAAAATTGCAACCATACCAATTGATATGGATGCAGTTTTATGTACAGAAGCTTCTTTCTCATGCTTATTGCCCTCTCTATCGACCAGCTTGAATTTTTTTTACCCGTTCAAACAACCCCCTTCCCCTTTCTTTGAACAACTGTCTCCTGCTCTTTGCCTGTCTTTAATCTAAGCGTTTGGTCAGGAGCTGCCAGAACTTTAGGTCTCCCGGGAGTTTTAGATTTTCTCCTTTCCAGGTAATTTCAGTCGTGTCCTTAGAGAACACTGGAACTTCTAATTTGCTTGTCACAGATATTTCCGTGAACTTAGAGCCAATTAAAAATGCCTCACAGTATACACAGCCATTACTTACTTTTTAGACACTGACGTCATGTGCAGAACTGCTTTACATGAGCTTTTACTTCAAACTAATAAAAGAAACACATATGTATAATTCTTTATATGTTGTTGAATTTGTCAAATAAAGTCTACTACAGGTTAAATTAAACTAAACATAAAGTAATAACTGTAGAGGGCTTCACATTACTGTAAACTATAATTTACATCACTAAGCCCTTTCTGACTGATTTTTTTACAGTATAAATTTAGGTAAAAAATATATGAATAAACTAAATTAGCCAAAATTATCAATGATTCCAACCACTAGATGGTGACAAAGTGTTTCCAATAGTTTAATTGGTATGCGTTGAATATGCATCAACAGACATAAGTACATTGCATGTATTGTTTTGATGACGTTGGGTAGAAAAATATTGGTAGGTTGAATATTGTCCAACTTAAACGGCATCGAAATTTGAAAATGTGGTCTCACAGTGACCGTCGGAGATAGAAGAAGATGATTTGTGTCGTACAATGTCTGTAAGCTTTACATTTACTGCTACAAAGTTGGCATATACACTGCCTGGCCAAAATAAAAGTCGCCACCTGGATTTAACTAAGCAAATTGGTACAAGCCTCCTATTGGATCTAGCAACATTGTGT